>ML793498.1:348693-368200 GCA_009831015.1 Picea engelmannii | reverse complement strand
CCCCCCCCCCCCCCCTCCCCCCTTTAACAAAATATCAAAACTGAGTATATATACTCAAGACTGCTGCAACTATGAGGAATGTGATTGGACCCCCGCATTAAAAACTTCCATTCGGCACCCGCCCTATCTGACTATGTGGGAATTCTTTTGTCAGACACGAGCTTAGATCAGCATGGGTATTGTAGGAAAATATGTTTGCAGGAGTACCATGGGATGATAGTTTAGTTCCCATGGCTAGACCTTCCATACCTTCAATTTATGGAGTGAGATGAGGTTTCAACCACCGCTCCTTTTTTCATTAACTTCCTTCATTGGGATTAGGATGATGCTTAACATCTAGGGATCTACCTTGCACTACTAGCGCCCCTTCGAGTTATTCTGGCACCTTGAAATGATGATGGTCTCGGTCTCTAGCTCACATGGGAATATGTGGCTTCTAGTGTACGTCTCATGAGATTCACACCCTTTCCTTTGTGCTTCCAAAGCTCCTGGTGCCAACTCCTCCTTTACCACATTTTTCCTCCATATGACCTCGGGTTGTGACCATGGGCCTGACTCCTGGGTGCATCAAAATTTCACATTTCGGGGGCCTTCACATCACTTGACTACAAACTCCCGATACCCGATATTTCAAAATTGACCTTTTTCACATCAACGGTCGGATTTGCTATGCATCCGACGACCATGATTGCTCCCAAAAATCCTAAAATTCATTTATGCAAACCATCAGATTGACTGCCACTTGTCCCTATAAGATCCACGGTCTAGATCATATTGGGATTTCGCATCTAGGGAAGTTGAAAGGCTACTCACCCCCCTTCTCCCAATTTTCAAAATCACGAAATGGAGCCTAGCGAGCGCCAACTCTTCTCCTTAACCTTCAATAATGTGACCCCGACTATGACCAAGTTCTTATCTAGAAGGTGCATATCGAGATTTCGCATCTCGAGAAGTTGAAGGAATACTCACCTCCCTTATCCCGATTTCCAATTTCACACTCACCTATAGATCGACAGTCCACGAATTTCCTCGATCCAATGACCCAGATCATATTGAGATTTTTCACCTCACGAGTCCTAGCAACTTTGCCTCTGCACTTTCCTAGTTCTGAAACTATGAAATGTTGATCCTGCGTCACGTGCCCTTCTAAATTGAATGGTCCAAATGATTCCAGGTGCTTGGACTTCTATCTGACTTTAAACTTCATGCAACTTTATGATCTTGATCGCCTGAGGACTGCAAATCTGAACTTTGAATGGAGTCTCCTCTGCCGAAAACTGAACTTACTCGCTCGCTTGATTTGAGTCCATATTAGGTTGCTCTAAGTGTTGCGCTTTGTTCTCATGGATGCGGCCTACGACCCTTGATAATTTTATGGGATAAATTTTGACCAAGGGGTCAAAAACACATCCTTCAACTAGATTTTGAGGGTGTTTGAGTTGTTCAGACCTCAAACATTTTCATTATTCCTTTGGAAATTATGGGCAGAATACCACATGATTCACACTATAATGCTCCTAAGGGTAAACCTTACTTATTGCTTGATTCCTATGAAGTAGGCTGCAAATTCGTGTATTAAAACTTGGTATACCTTGCCATCGGAGCCTGCTTGAGGCCATAAAGAGACTTCATCAGTCGACATACCAAAGAGGAATCCTGCATAAATCCTTGGGGTTGCTCCATAAAGATCTGCTCAGAGAGATCACCGTGAAGAAATGTGTTAAGAACCAAGTATAAAGATAGCATAGAAAAACTTCAAAATAAGTACTCAACTCCTTGAAAAAGATATTATTTTAGATAATAAGCCTCTTTGAGGGGGAAACCTCCTTATACACCACATAAATTTCCAAATACAAGATCATTCCAAATGAAAATGTCTCTTTGGTATATATAGGAGACTAGGAGGTACAATTACAACTAATGGACCCAAGCCGACATAAATAAAATAACATTACGAATGTAATATTCCCCAATTAAGGGGTAATGTGCCACTATTTAGGGCTTAGAATGCCCCCCCCCCCCCTTGAGACAAGTTTTGTTTGCAACGCTTGAGTAATTTTGGATGCTTCTATATAAAATAATCATCTTCCCAATTGGAATCCTTAACATGTAGTTTCCTCCACTTAATGAGATACTCTGAAATGGATTTATTCCTCAGTTGGAGAATTCTTGTGTCAGTGATGGATTCAGGCTCCAGTATGATTTTCCCTTCCTCATCAAGTTCTGGAAATATAGTTTGAATGTAGATATTGTCACCTATAACCTTCTTTAATCATGAAACATGGAAAACTAGGTGTACTCGTGAGGATGCAAGAAACTCCAATTTGTATGCCATAGTACCAATCTTTTTCAACACCTTATAAGGGCTAGAGTACTTTGGTGATAATTTATTATCCTTCTTGGATTGATTGAGGGACATATGTTTGTATGGTTGTAGTCTTAAAAACACCCAATCCCCTACTTCAAAACTTATTTCACTACGATGTTGATATGCTTGTTGTTTCATGTGATTTTGTGCCTTGGTGAGGTTGTCCTTTAAGATTTGGAGAACTTGTTGTTGATGCTCAATGTGATCTTCCATTGTTTGAACATTAGATTTTTATTCTAGGGAAGAATTTATGGAAAGAGGGTGGTATCCATAGAGTGCCATAAATGTTATCATTTTTGTTGCAGTATGAAAGGAAGTGTTATACCACCATTCTACCAAGGGTAAACATTTGAACCATTGTGTTTGTTTATTAGAGACAAAGCAACGAAGGTATCCTTCCAGACATTTGTTCACTATCTCAATTTGTCCATCATATTGAGGATGATAGGATGAGCTATTAGCCAATTGAGTACCCAAACAAGAAAATAATTTTGTCCAAAAATGTCTAGTGAAGATAGGATCTCTGTCACTTACAATAATCTTTGGGATTCCATGTAGTTTTTGAACTGTCTCCATGAATGCAGTTTAAACTGTACTGGATTTGAGGGGATGAGAGAGTGCACAAAAGTGTGCGTACTTGGTCAGTCTATCAATAATAACCATGATGACACTCTTTCCTTCAGACTTTGGTAACCCTGTGATGAAATCCATGGAAACCTCCTCCCAGTGCTGACTTGGGATGGCTAATGGTTGTAAAAGACCTGGGGTCTTAATTTTTTCCACCTTATTTTATTGGAAAACAAAAAATTATGCTACAAACCTTTGAACATTAGTTGTAAGGCCATCCCAAAAAATATCCTTCTTGACCCTATGGTAGGTTTTCAAAAATCCTGAGTGCCTTCCTATCGGAGAGGTGTGAAATTCCAATAGTACCTTTTGTTTGAGTTGGGAGTTCTTACATAAATATAAGTGATATTTGTACCATAGGGAATCATTTTTCCATGTAAATGTATCTGATGCACTAGAATCTTGCTGCAACCTTTGAATGAGAGTCCACACATTTTCTTCATTCTTCCATTCATCCCTCACTTGTATTATCCAATCAGGTTGGATGATTGAGATAGCACAAAGAAAGGCCTCAACATCTTCATCCTTTCTTGAGAGTGCATCTTCCACAACATTTTTATTCCCTTTTTTATAGATGATTTCAAATCATAACCCAATATCTTGGTCACCCATTTTTGTTGTTCTTCTGAAGATATTATTTGTTCCAAGAAGTATTTAAGACTATCATGATGTGTTTTGACATTGAAGTGCCTACCTATTAGGTAAGGGTGCCATTTCTTCAATGCATGTAGTATTTCCATCATTTCCTTCTCATAAATGGGTTTGTGTAAGTCATTTCCCTTGAGTGGCCAATTTTCAAAATCCAAGGGATTTCCTTCTTGCATTAGGACAACACCAATGCCATTTCCCAAGGCATCACATTCCACAATAAAGGTTTTTGTGAAGTATGGTGTGGTCAAGACATGAGCTTTACACATCACCTCTTTAAGTTGTTAAAAAATTTTAGTTGCCTCTGGTGATCTGAAAATAAGGGGGCTGACTTGTTTTTCTATGCAAGCACCCTCTACTCGATTAAAATAAACTTTTCAGGACCTTGCTCAATGTCTTAGTTATGCAAGATAAATTATGTGCCAAGTTTATGCATCTTCTAGGTGTTTATGCTTGAGGAATTTTTAATGGTTAAATATGTTGTTTAAAGAAAATACAATAGCAACATAACATGTAGCAAAATATAACCAACAACTCAACTATGAGAACATGATAAAGGAGTTCACCCCCAACTCAGCGACATCTCCTTGAGCCTCCATCAATGGACTAAGCTCTCTAGGATTAGTTTTTCAAATATTATTTTACAAGATGCTGCTCAACTCCAATGGATTTACTAACTGCACCATTGGGTTCAAAATACATAAAAACCCCAAAAATGACTAATAGAACTCTGAAACCGAACCATGGCTCATCTGGGCATGACCTCTTCTACATGTGGCCTTGAGCGTCCTTGTGGAAAAAACACCTGTAAAAGTCCTCAAATTCATATGAAACCTATCCCAATGTTTTTATAGCATAACAATTAGTCAAAAATGACTATTTAGTCACAAAAAATAGACTTGGGCTCATCTGAGCATGGCCTCCTTCAATGGTGGCCCTAAGCTCCCTAGAGTTCCCTAAAAATTCAATGGTGTAAAACCTGCAATAGAAGTCTCCAAATGCCTTTGAAAATAGTGCCAATGGATTCATAATATCCAAAAACCCATTGCTGGTCTTTTTCGGCACCTCATTTGGCCAAAAATTGAAGAAATTAGGCCTCCTACCATTTTTCTCCTTCAAGCTTGTTGTCTCTGGTTCGCAAATTCGCACCTCCTGTGTGAGTAACCTGGCTTCTAGGAGTTTTCCATGCCTAAAACCAGCACATGCGTTGTTCCCATGATTGGTGCTAAACTATGGCACTGTTAGTGGACTTAGGGCCCCCAAAGGTGGAGGTGTTGGGTGCATGGGGGCCATATGGCCATGTCCCAACGCTAAAAAAAGCGGCACCGTTTCAAGGATGAACGTAGGTGTGACAAGTGGCATACACATGGTTGGGGGACCATTTAAAAATTCACACCAAAACTTCGTGGAGTAGTCACATGGGATATGGCGCACATAACCGAGGGCTGGGGCTAAGCCCCATCGTGGACCCATGCCCAAAATGCAACATTAACCAAACTTAAATATATATTTGCACATATGGTTGTTAAGAAACACCATGTGGCACGCCGTTTGGGCGGCCTTTTCCAAAGTGTGTGACCATAGAGGAGGTTTGGGGTTCGATCCCCATGGACTCCATAAAATTTTATCAAACCCTAAGACGGTGCCATGTGGAAGCTCGTGTCTGGGCCATGTGGCACCACTCTATTGGTCAATTCACATGCCACGTGTCGAAACATGATTCACCCACATCTTCCACTCCATTGTTCAATCAATACTTGCCATGTCAACGTATGGTCATGCCACGTCAGTTGTATGACCCCTTCCACGTCAGTTGTATAGATAGTATGGACTGTACAATCAACGATTGTTTTGCCTGTTTGGAAAATCAAACAGAACATGATATCTCACTCATTCATTATTCGTTTGACCCCGTTGTAAGTGTTTTGGGTTCATGACTACAAGGCCTACACTCCTATTTGTTTTGAGGCGTTTATGAACACTTTCATTTTGGGGCTAAAATTTGACCCTTGGTCCAGATTCTGATCACACCTTCCCACTGAAAGGATTTTGGACCCTCAAAAGCTAATGATTATCTTCCTGAGCTTTAATACTCTTCTACTTCCAAGTTCTATCAATTGATTCTACTTGAAAAGTATTTTTGGCAATCACCTGCATACCTTGACATGCCTTGCATTGCAACTGGCTATATCCCTCAAACATTGTTCTCTAGCTGCTGCTGACCCACTGTTCTCTTTGTGCTTGGAAATATGACAGCCTTTCCACTGAGAATCAAGTCCCTCTTGTGAACTCTTGGCATAAACACAATCTTCTCTACAATGGCTGCAAAATGCTTTCTTGTGACATCTTGTCACAAACCAAGAAAACCATCAATCTTGAAAAAAAACTTGATACAAGACTGAAAATGATGCCAACAAAGTTTTCTTTCTCTTCAATCAATAACGGTCGCATCTTGCACTTCATCAAAGCACATGGCATTTTCCTGCTTCTTAGTGTACTCAATATTGACTTACAAGCCAAGAAACACCATCGACTAAACATAAGTAAAAAAACATGATCGACACAAAATAGTCATCAAGACAACATCGACACAAGTCGAGACTCATTTCAAACACATTGACATTCCAAAATGACAATTCGACATTCATGATACACAACCATGTCACAATCATGAGTCACTCATAATGAACTATCATCAGGTTCACTGTTTACACATACAAAATCACATGCATGTGCATAGCTCTTCAACTCTCCTTCAAGTACAAACATAAGCACATAAACCCAAAACATGTGGGTAGATAAGAGCCCGAAAATGAAAAAGCTAAATGGCTGCAATAAGTGAGTATCATACCCCTTTTTTACATCCTCCTAGCAAAGTTGTGCAACAAAAAGAATGCCTTCAATAGAATTTCATTCACATGCAAACTTGCATCATACAAGTTATGATAAACTACTGCAACTTGTCATACTTTCAAAAAAAATGCATACATAAGGATGAAATATGCATCTACAAACAAATAAATGCAAGACTTACTTGTTCAAGAAATCTAACCATTTCTTACCAAGCCAACTCAATGGTGACTTTTCCTGCTGAAAATCCTCTTCTTGTGAATCATCTTGACTCACATCAATGATGGAATCTCCTCTTCCATTCTTTCAAGTCTCTTTATCCATATTCTTCTTGTGTTGTGGATGAGTGGTTGGATGTAATGTCCAACATTGGTCAATGAGATGACCCCTCTTATGGCAGTGAGTGCAAATATTTTGCATCTTCTTTTCAAGTTGCCTTTGCTCAGAAAGTTTCCTGAATGTGGTCAATCTTTTCCAACATCTTGAAACATGATGTTGTCTAAACCACAATATGTACATGGAAATTTTCACCCATTTTTACATGCAAATTTACCATGCTTAACATAATCAAAAGCAACCGAATTATAGGCAGAAATATACCTTGAACATTCACCTTCATCGCCTTTTTGAGGAGGTGAATTTCAAGAGTTACTAACTATATTTTGAAGACTAACAAAGATGTTCTTGTCCTCATGGTTGTCAAAAATCTCTTTTTTCACACATTTTCATTCATCTTGAACACATACTTTGCATGCTTGAGGGATTGAACTTGCAACAATAGTTCTTGAACATTCACCTTTATCGCCTTCTTGAGGATGTGAATTTGAAGAGTTACTAGCTCTCTTTTGAAGACCAACAAAAATGTTCTTGTCCTCATGGCTGTCACAACTCTCTTGTTTCTCACATGTGCATTCATCTTGAACACACACTTTGCATGATTGAGGGATTGAACTTGCAACAAAAGTTGTTCTTGGAATTGTTTCCCTTGTCTCCTCAACTTTGGAATTTTCTCCATCTTTCTGTTCATATCCAAGACCCCTATACTTGGGCCTCTCCTCAACAACAATAGGCTCAACAATGCCTTATGCATGCTTTCCTAACCCTCTACATTCATATCCCATTTTTAACAATAACTTGGATCCTATTCCTCTAGTGTGATTTTCAAAAATACCAAAGCATTCATCTTGGGAGGAAATTGAAGAAAAGCCAACATTACATACCTCATGTTCATGCATGTACTTGGTAAGGGTTTCCTTTGCCTCATGGAGTTGAGTCTCCATCGCATGCAACTTTTCAAGAAGCTGGTGCTTCTCCTCCTTCATGGACATCAAATTGTCTTGAAGGACAATGCTCTCCTTTGTATCTTCCCACATCTCTTGCACCACATCTCTCATGGTTAGAAAATCCTCCAACATCTCTTTTTCAAAGAACTTGGATAATCAAGATGTATGTGAACTCTTACTGTTTGAAGCTTCCTCCATCTTTGCAAGATATCAAACTTCAAAAAAAAAATTGCACAATAATACCAACAGCTAAATCTCTAGCTACCAATGGCAATCACATGAGAAAAAATATGCTCTAATACCACATGATCTGAAAATAGGGGGCTGACTTGTTTTTCTATGCAAGCACTCTCTACTCCATTAAAATAAACTTTTTAGGACCTTGCTCAATGTCTTAGTTATGCAAGATAAATTATGTGCCAAGTTTATGCATCTTCTAGGTGTTTATGTGTGAGGAATTTTTAATGGTTAAATATGTTGTTTAAAGAAAATACAACAGCAACATAACATGCAACAAAATATAACAAGCAACTCACAATAATGAGAACATGATAAAGGAGTTCACCCCCAACTGGGCTACATCTCCTTGAGCCTCCATCAATGAAGTAGGCTATTTGGGATTAGTTTGTCAAATATTCTTTTAAAAGATGCTGCTCAACTCTAATGGATTTGCGAACTGTACCATTGGGTTCATAATACATAAAAACCCCAAAAATGACTAATAGAACTCTGAAAATGGACCATGGCTCATCCAGGCATGACCTCTTCTACATGTGGCCTTGAGCTTCCCTGAGCTTCCTTGTGGAAACAATACCTATAAAAGTCCTCAAATGCCTCTGAAACCTATCCCAATGTTTTTAGAGCATAACAATTAGTCAAAAATGACTATTCAGTCACATAAAATAGACTTGGGCTCATCTGAGCATGGCCTCCTTCAATGGTGGCCCTAAGCTTCTTGGAGCTCCCTGAAACTTCAATGGTGTAAGAAATGCAATAGAAGTCTCCAAATTCCTTTGCAAATAGTGCCAATGGATTCATAACATCCAAAAACCCCTATTTGGGCTTTTTCGGCACCTCATTTGGCCAAAAAATGAAGACGTTAGGCCTCCTGCCATTTTTCTCCTTCAAGCTTGTTGTCTCTGGTTCGCCAATTCTCACCTCCCGTGTGAGTAACTTGGCTTCCGGGAATTTCCCATGCCTAAAATCAACAAACACACCATTCCTGTGATTGGGGCTTAACTATTGCACAATTAGTAGACTTAGGTCCCCCAAAGGCGGACGTGTTGGGCTCATGGGGGCGATATGGCCACGTCCCAATGCTAAAAAAAGGGGCACCGTTTCAAGGATGAACGTAGGTGTGACAAGTGGTGGGTGCATGGTTGGGGGACCATTTAAAAACATGTTCCAAAACTCCATGGAGTGGTCACATGGCATATGGCGCACATAATCGAGGGCTGGGGCTAAGCACTAGCCAAGACCCGCGCCCAAAATGCAACATTAACCAAACTTAAATATATATTTGCACATATGATTGTTAAGAAACACCATGTGGTGCACCAGTTGGGCAGCCTTTGCCAAAGCGTGTGACCATAGAGGAGGTATGGGGTTCGATCCCCATGGACTCCATAAGATTTTATTAAACCACAAGATGGTGCCACGTGCCAGCCCACGTTTGGGCCATGTGGCACCACTCTATTTGTCAATTCACATGCCACGTATCGAAACATGATTTGCCCACATTTGCCACTCAGTTGTTCAATCAACACTTACCACATCATCAAATTCCACATTAGTGTATGGTCATGCCACTTTAGTTGTACGACCTCTGCCACGTCAGCTGTATAGATTGTACAGTTAGCCATTTTTTTCCCTGTTTGGCAAATCGAAGAGAACGCAATATATCACTCATACAATGTATGTTTGACCCTGTTCGAAGTGCGTTGAGTTCATGACGAAGAGGTTTACACTCCTATTTGTTTTGAGGTGATTCTGAGCACTTTCATTTTTGGGCTAAAATTTGACCCCTTGTCTAGATTTTGATCATTTGGAGTCCATGAAAATGCATCCTTCTTAGTTAGTGTCGTGAAAGGTGTTGTTATTCTCCCATAGTTTCGAACAAAATTTTGGTAGTCACCTGTCAAACCCAAAAATCCTCTAAGATTCTTCAATGTTTTGGGAATCAACTAGTACATCATGGCCTTAATATGGTTAGGGTCTACCTTGACACCTTCATGAGATGCAATATGAACCAAATACTCTACCTCCTTCAGCCCAAAGAAACATTTGGATGGTTTAGGATATAGTTGTTGCTCCTTTAGTATTTGTAGCACGTTGTCAATATGTCGCACATGATCCTCCCAAGACTTTCTATATATTAATATATCATCAAAAAATGCTAACCCAAATTTTCGAAGGAAGGGATTGAAAATGGAATTCATCAACCCTTGGAATGTGGAAGGTGAACTTGTAGGGCCAAAAGGCATGACCAAAAATTCATAATGTCCTTCATGAGTTCAATTTTTTTTTTGGGGGATATCTTCTTCCTTCATTCTAATATGATGATACCCTGAACGAAGATCCAAATTTGTGAAATATATTTCTCCATGTACTTTAACTAACAATTCATCAGTGATGAGAATGGGAAACTTATATTTAATAGTGATCTTTTTGAGCTCTCTATAATATGGACATATAGGCCATAAGCCATCTTTCTTGAGTACCATTACCACCGATGCAGAGGAAGAACTTTGGCTAGGTCTAATAATGCCAACCTCTACCATTTCTTCAACCATACACTCAATTTCACTCTTCTGGGCATAAGGGTATATGTATGACCTGATGTTAGGAGGAACACTCCCAAGAATTAGGTGAATATCATGATCATGATTTCAAGTGGGTGGAATACCTTTGAGAATATCTGCAAATACTTTGGAATGCTTATCAATGATCCCTTGGAGATCTAGAGGAATAGATGGCTTAGATGTTTGAACATCTAGTGAGCATAATTGTGCAATTACACCCTGATGCCCCTTTTTCAATAATTTTGTCATGTCATTAGATCTTATCACCTTACTGGGTTTCCCTGTGATACCTCTTAACTCAATTTCGTTTCCTTCCAATGAAAATTTCATGAAAATTTCTTGAAAATTAAAAGGCATTGTTCCTAATGATTGTAACCATTGGATTACCAGTACAACATCAACACCACCCATGGGTATAGAAATCATTGGAATATTCATTACATTTTCCCCCATATTAAGATTGATCTTATTGCATTTTCCTAAGAAATTGATAGTTCCTCCATCTGCAATCATTACTTGAAACTCTGGTGTTGGATATACAGAGCAATTGAGAGCTTTGGCTAATTTATAGTGAATGAAATTATGAGTACTACCAGAATCAATTAGGACTATTAAATTTTTATTTTTGATATATCCTTCTAACTTGAGGGTTTGAGGAGTGCTAATTCCAGCCAATGCATTACACGATATTGTGGGAGTCAACTCTTCAAAAGAAATCACTTCTACGCTTTCATCTTGAGGTGGTTCTTGTTCTTGTTCTTCCTCTTCAGAATCTATGTAGAATAATTTATTCTCACCACACTGATGCCCCTTACTATACTTTTTGTCACAATTAAAGCATAAACCTTTTTCTTTTCTTTCCTCCAATCATTGAGGTGTCAACCTTGTAGGTTGAGGTGTTTTAGAAGAAGGAACATTATTCTCTCGATAGATGTTAGGAGTGGTCCTTATAGTATCCATATCCATATTTTTACTTTGAACATTTCTTTCCACCCTAAATGCATTCTGCAATGATTTGGGTTCCCAAAGGAGAACCTCATGTTGAATGTTATCCCTTAAAGTTCCTATGAATATATAAATCAAGTGCTCATCTGGAATATCTATTACCTTTATATTCAATCTTTGGAATTTTTCAATGTGCTCTGTAACTGAACCATTTTGCTTGAGATTTATTAATTGGATAAAGAAGGTATTTCTCCTTGTATCCTCATAGTGTGCTATCATTTCTTCCATGAAAATTGTCCAAGTGATGAGTTATTTGTGAGAACAAATCCATCGATACCACACAAATTGATTGGGCTCTAAATATAAAGAAGCAATTCTTACCTTTTGTGTATGTGGCACATTATGTAGATCAAATAATTGCTCCATCTAAAGTATCCATGTGATTGGGTCCTTGCCATCAAAATTTCTCATATCAATCTTAGGAAAGTGGTTGGTCTTCAACCCAAGGTTAGAGTTTCTCCATTCTTGATTCATCTTTCTTATGTCCTCATCATGAATTTCATGGGATAGATTTTCAATTTCAGGTGTCCTCTCTATTAGGAAAATTTTCAATCCTTCCATGATCTCCCTTTTTAAACCATCCATCTTAGTATCCATTATTGCCTCCAACTTAAATTCAGTTGAATCCATCATCCCTTGTAGTTCATTTTTTGTTACTGTCTTCTTTTGTAAATCATTTATGTTTGTACGCATTTCTTCACCTTCATCAAGAGTACATGTAGGACTGTTTGGAGGATTATTTGGTGTAGAAGTTCCCTTTTTTGGTGGCATGTTAGCAAAGTATCACTTTAAAACTTGATTTTGAGGTGGTTTTGCTAGACAATCTTTCTTTTGTTGTATCTCCAAAATTTTGGCCCTTCTGGGTATGAAAATTTATTTTTTGTAGTTCTATGATTTTTATTCTTTGCAATTCCACAGGTTTGATCAAAATTGTATGTGCCAAGTGGAATTTATGGTAAATTACCCACAACTTGTTGATGTTTTTCCTTTCTAGGAGATCTCACTTGTATAGAGTTCCCCACACAAAATAATTGATATAAAATTATGAAAATTGTACCACAAATACTACAGATTGTCCACTATCCAATGCAACTGGTCTCACTCAATTTGGATAATCGAGGAATAATTTATGATTTTTTTACCCGAAACACCTTCTTGAGACTAGTCAGATACCCTATATTCCACAGGGTGTATCTACAAATCTAAGATGACCCAGTACCTGAAATTTGTATCACAAATACCTTAATAATTTATTTGAATATCTTCCAGATTTCAGAGTCTTAAAAGTTACATAAAAAAATTCATAGCGAAAATTCCTCAATGACTGAATTTAGGATGATTCCATAACCCTATCTTACACCGGTTGTATCTCCGAAAGTATAAGGCCTTATTCTGAGGTTTTTCTATGCTATCTTGATATTTGTTTCTTAATATTTGGTATCATAGCTCAAGGTCTTGGGGTTTCGCTGCTACATCTAAGACACCTTAGAATTTTCTCTATAATTGTTTTTCTACAATGTTTCAGAAGGAACCCCTTGGAGGATATTTATACTTTTGGAGATACAGCCTGTGCAAGATAGGGTTCTGGAATAATCCTGAACTAAGTCATTGCAGAATTTTCTCTATAAAAATGTTTCTATAATGTTTCAGAACCTGAAATCTAGAGGCTATTCATAGAAATTAGTAAGGTATATGTGGTAAGAATTTTAGCTTCTGGGTCATCCTACATTTGTAGATACACCCTATGGAAGATAGGGTATCTGACTAGTCCTATTGACTAGTCTCAATAAGGTGTTCCAAGTAAAACAATCATAAAGTCTTCCTAGAGTATCCAAATTGAGTGAGTCTAGTCGCATTGGATAGTGGACAATCTACAGTATTTCAGGTACGAGTTTCAAAATTTTATATCAATTATTTTGTGTGGGCCATGATATACAAGTGAGATCTTCTGGAAAGACCAAAAATCAACAAGTTGTGGGGAAGTTACCGTAAATTCCACTTGGTACATCCAATTTTGATCAACCTATGGCATTGCATAGAAGAAATATCAGAGAACTACAAAAAATAAAGTTTCATACCCAGAAGGGCTGAAACTTTGGATATACATCAGAAGAAATATTGTCTAGAAGAACCACCTCAAAATCAAGGTTCAAAAGTGATACTTGGCCAACATGCCACCCAAAAAGGGAACTTATACACCAAATAATCCTCCATAAAATCTTACATGGACTCTTGATGAAGGTGAAAAAATGTTTAGGGACACAAATGATTTACGAAAGAAGACAGTGACAAAAGATGAACTACAAGAGATGATGGAGGGTTTAAAAGGGGTGATCATGGAAGGATTGAAAAATTTCCTAATAGAGAGGACACCTAAAAGTGAAAATGTATCCCACGAAATTCATGATGAGGCCACAAGGAAGGTGAATCAAGAATGTAGAAACTCCAACTTTAGGTGGAAGATCAACCACGTTCCTAAGATCGATATGAGGAATTTTGATGGCAAGGATCGAATCACATGGATACTTCAGATGGAGAAACTATTTGATCTACATAATGTGCCACATTGAGAACTTCCAAAGATTGAATATAAAGGTAACAGATATTTTGGATGAGCACTTGATTGATGTATTCATAGGAAATTTAAAGGATGAAATTCAACATGAGGTTCTCCTTTGGGAACCCAAATCATTGGAGAATGCATTTAGGGTGGCAAGAAATGTTGAAAATAAAAATATGGCTATGGCTACTAGAAGGATCAATCCTAACATCTATAGAGAGAATAATGCTCATTCTTCTAAAACACCTCAACCTACAAGGTTGAAACCTCAACAATTGGAGGAAAGAAAAGAAAAAGGTTTATGATTTAATTGTGACAACAAGTACAGTAAGGGACATAAGTGTGGTGAGAAGAAATTATTCTACAAAGATTGTGAAGAGGAAGAAGAACAAGAACCATCTCAAGATGAAAATGTAGAAGCAATTTTGTCTGAAGAGTTGACTCCCACAATATCGTGTAATTCATTGGCTCGAATTATCACTCCTCAAACCCTCAAGATCAAAGGATATATCAAAAGTAAAAAGGTAATAGCCCTAATTGATTCTAGCATTACTCATAATTTCATTCACTATAAATTAGGCAAAGCTCTCAATTGTTTTCTATATCCAACACCGTAGTTTCAAGTAATGATTGTAGATGGAGGAACTATCAATTTCTCAGGAAAATGCAATAAGATCAATCTTAATATGGGGGAATATGTAATGAATAGTCCAATGATTTTTATACCCATGGGTGGTGCTGATGTTGTACTAGGAATCCAATGGTTACAATCATTAGGAACGATGGATTTTAATTTTCAAGAACTTTTCATGAACTTTTCATGAAATTTTCATTGGAAGGAAAATAAATTGAGTTAAGAGGTATTACAAGGAAACCCAATAAGGTGATAAGCTCTAATGGCATGAAAAAATTATTGAAAAAGGGGCATCAAGGTGTTATTGAACAACTATGCTCACTAGATGTTCAAACATCTAAGCCATCTATTCCTCTAGATGTCCAAGGGATCATTGATAAGCACTCCAAAGTATTTGAAGATATTACCAAAGGCCTTCCACCCACTCAAAATCATGATCATAATATTCACCTAATTCTTGGGAGTCTTCCTCCTAACATCAGGCCATACAGATAACCTTATGCCCAGAAGAGTGAAATTGAGTGCATGGTTGAATAAATGTTAGAGGCTGGAATTATTACACCAAGACAAATTTCTTACTCTGCACCGGTGGTAATGGTATTCAAGAAATATGGCTCATGGTGTATGTGTCCAAATTATAGAGAGCTCAACAAGATCACTATTAAATATAAGTTTCCAATTCCTGTCATTAACGAATTGTTAGATGAACTACATGGAGCAATCTATTTCACAAAGTAGTATCTTCATTCAGCGTATCACTAGATTAGAATCAAGGAAAAAGATATCCCAAAAACAACATTCCGAACTCATGAAGACCATTATGAATTTTTCGTCATGCCTTTTGGCCTTACAAATTCACTTTCAACATTCCAAGGGTTGATGAATTCCATTTTCAATCCCTTCCTTCGAAAATTTGTGTTAGTATTTTTTGATGATATACTAATCTATAGAAAACCTTGGGAGGATCATGTGCGACATGTTGACAAGGTGCTACAACTACTGAAGGAGAAACAACTATCTGTCAAAGCATCCAAATGTTTCTTTGGAGTGAAGGAGGTAGAGTATTTGGGTCATATTGTATCTCATGAAGGTGTCAAGGTAGACCCTAACAAGATTAAGGCCATGATGGATTGGCCAATTCCCAAAACATTGAAGAATCTTAGAGGATTTTTGGGTTTGACACGTTACTACTGCAAGTTTGTTCGGTACTATTGAAGAATAACAACACATTTAATGACACTAACTAAGAAGGATGCATTTTCATGGACTCCAGAGGCAACTAAAGATTTTGAACAACTTATAGAGGTGATGTGAAAAGCTGTTGTCTTGACCACTCCAGACTTCACAAAAACCTTATTGTGGAATGTGATGCCTCGGGAAATGGAATTGGTGCTATCCTAATGCAAGAAGGAAGGCCCTTGGATTTTGAAAGTCGACCAATCAAGGGAAAGGATTTACACAAACCCATTTTTGAGAAGGAAGTGATGGAAATACTACATGCTTTGAAGAAACGGTGTCCTTACCTAGTAGGTAGGCACTTCAAGGTCAAAACAAATCATGATAGTATTAAATACTTCTTGGAACAAAGATTATCTTTAGAAGAACAGAAAAAATGGGTAACCAAGATATTGGGTTATGATTTTGAAATTGTCTATAAAAAAGGGAAGCAAATTTTTTTGGCAGATGCATTCTCAAGAAAGGATGAATATGTTGAGGCCTTTCTCTATGCTATCTCGATCATCCAACCTGATTGGATAATAGAAGAAAGGGATGAATGGAAGAGTGACGAAAAAGTGTGGACTCTCATTCAAAGGTTGTAGCGGGATTCCGGTGCATCAGATACATTTACATGGAAAAATGATTCACTATGGTACGAATATCACTTATATTTATATAAGAACTCCCAACTCAAACAAAAGGTACTATTGGAATTGCACATCTCTCTAGTAGGAGGGCAGTCAGGATTTTTGAAAACGTACCATAGGGTCAAGAAGGATTTTTTTGGGGATGGCCTTAAAACTGATGTTCAAAGGTTTGTGCCAGAATGTTTGGTTTGCCAACAAAATAAGGTGGAAACAATTAAGACCCCAGGTCTTTTACAACCATTAGTCATCCCAAGTCAACGCTAGGATGAGGTTTCCATGTATTTCATCATAGGGTTACCGAAGTTTGAAGGAAAGAGTGTCATGATGGTGAATGTTGATAGACTGACCAAGTACACACACTTTTGTGCACTCTCTCATCCCTTCAAATCTAGTACACTTGCCACTGCATTCATGGAGATAGTTCAAAAGCTACATGGCAGCTGAAAGATTATTGTAAGTGATAGAGATCCCATATTTATTGGACATTTTTGGACATAATTATTTTCTTGTTTGGGTACTCAATTGGCTCATAGTTCATCCTATCATCCTCAATCTGATGGAAAAACTAAGATAGTGAACAAATGTCTAGAAGGATACCTTCATTTCTTTGTCTCTAATAAACAAACACAATGGTTCAAATGGTTACCCTTGGCAGAATGGTGGTATAACACTTATTTTCATAATACAACAAAAATGACACCATTTATGGCACTCTGTGGATACCACCCTCCTTTCATCACTTCTTCTCTAAAAGAAAAATCTAAGGTTCAAGAAGTGGAAGATCAGATCGAGAATCAACAACATGTTCTCTAAATATTAAAGGACAACCTAACCATGGCACAAAATCACATGAAACAACAAGTAGATCAACATCATAGTGAAAAAAGTTTTGAAGTAGGAGATTGGGTGTTTTTAAGACCACAACCATACAAACAGATGTCCCTCAAGCAAGATAAGAAGGATAATAAATTATCATTAAATTACCATGGTCCTCATAAGGTGTTGCAAAATATTGGTACTATGGCATACAAATTGGAGTTGTCTGCATCTTCACGAGTACACCCAATTTTCCATGTTTCATGCTTAAAGGAGGTTATAGTTGACAAGATCCCGGTTCAAACTATATTGCAAGAACTTGACGAGGAAGGAAAAATCATATTGGAGCCTGAAGCCATCACTGACACAATAATCCACCAGCTAAGGAATATATCCATTTCAGAGTATCTCATTAAATGGAGGAAACTACCGGCTGAAGATTCCACTTGGGAAGGTGAGTCTTTTATACAGAAGCATCCAAAGTTACTCAAGCATTGCAGACAACACTTGTCTCAAGGGAAGGGTCATGTTAGGCCCTAAAAAATGGCTCATTAACCCTTAATTGGGGCATATTACATTAGTAATGGTATTTTATTTATGTCATCTTTAGTCCATTAGTTGTAATTATACCTCCTAGTCTCCTATATATACCAAGGAGACATTTTCATTTGGAATCATCTTGTAATTGTACATTTATGTGGGCATAAGGAGGTTTCCCCCTCGAAGAGCCTTATTATCTGAATTTCTCTCTTTTTCAAGGCGTTGAGTACTTATCCTAAGGTTTTTATATTCTATATTGATATCTGGTTCTTAACATTTTTTTTCTCCTCCTTAGATTTATCAACCCTGCAATCTTTGAGTTGCGATAGTAAATCCTTGAATTTTGTAAAGAAATATTGGAGATTGTCAAATATTTTTGGATCCAATGTGAGAAATTCCACCTCGAGAATGTGTCCCCTCATCTCATCATGTTTTCCAAAGATCCCTTCTAAGGTGGTCCAATATTCATTGGGGGTTTTACATAAAGATATGTGAAAAAGGAGATTGGGAGAGATGAGACTGCAAATTGTTATGAATGCTTGATCCATTCGATTTTGTTAAGGTCCTAACCCGCACATAGGTAGATCAATGTATTTAGATGTAATAAAGGTCAATATTAATAAGACCTTTCAATAAAATAGAATAAGGCTGATGTAAGAAGATCTAATAGAAGCTTCCGCTTCTAGAAGGATCTTCCTCTAGATGCTTCTCTTAATAGACACATTTAGTATAAATAAGGGTCGAGGGTATGAAAACCCTAGCTTGGAGAATATTGTAACAGAGCGCTTCTCGATTGGAGGTTGCCCCCTCGAAGAGGCCTGTGAACATTGCTATCTGAATCAAGTGTTATTTTTGTTGCTATTTCGTATATCATTTCTATGTATTGTGAAGATTATGCTGGATATTTTACTGTTATTCTGTCATTTCTAGCATTTCATTTCTGTTCTGCATATTTTATATATCTGGTATCTTGCAAGTGGTATCAGATCACTTTCCTTGGAAGAAATTGTGGGTATTTTTTTTCCAGGGTAGACACGTATTCTGGCATCTTTAAGCCACAGAGATCTGTCGTTACGTGCATAAACCCACGGTTGAGGGATTCATACACGCAAGAAATACAAGTGGTTCTTATGCACACATTTGTTGGCCTCCCTTGTAATCCCTGTTGGTACCCCTTCGAGTGGTAGTGCATCAGAAAACACCTGTGTACGGATCGACCTAGGTTTCCTAAAGCCCTCTTTAGATAAACCTATCGGCTGTCAGACTGCTATAGTGTCACCGAGAACAGCACTCGGGAAGATACTCTCTAGTACCTGGGTAGTCGGGTAGTACGACTAAGGGTACGGTCGATCCTCCTTAGTTAGTGCCCTGAGATATTGGGCCGAGTACTACTGTTGGATCCCGCACGTATATCAGAGAGCTATAGCACAGGGAAAACCCTTGTCTATAGAACCCTTGAATACCTAACTCTTGGGGAACATAAAACAACAACATAAACAAATTAAACCAA
>ML793498.1:279177-303227 GCA_009831015.1 Picea engelmannii | reverse complement strand
CTTCAAGAATGAAGATGAAGATGAGAAATTTTCCAGGTCCAAGAAGGTTCAGAGTCCATCATATACAACAGCGGTGGAGTTGTTGAGATCAGTCTCCAAGTGGGAGATTGTTGGTTGTGGAGCCTGATTATCTTCCTGATTCAAAGGTCCTTGCTTTTAGCCATGTTTATACCCCATGAAGTATTTACACCCCAGAAGTATGTACACTCTTCCACGTGGGGGAGTGCAGAGGGGGGGTACCCCCTCTACGGGGTTCGGGGGGGCTATCCCCCCAGCTGGGGGGTCTAGGGGCAAGTGGGGGTTCGAGGGCGAAGCCCCTGAAGAAAAAATTTCCTTGTAAAAGTATATTGTAATTTCATTGTAAATCTGGACCGTTCATTATAAGGTTGTAGATCTAACGGTAGAGATTATGTTAGGGTTTTTTTTGCCCTAGAAGGCAACCCTCTTTTATGAGGGAAATGTATTGCGGCTATGGATGATGGTGAATATTGTATTTTGAGAGAGGAGACTGTGAGAGAAAGAAGAGGAAGTTACAGCGGGTTTTGTTGTAGGTTGTATCCCTTCATTTGCTGGATAATAAGAAAGGAAGGACCTGGCAATTTCTCTGGTGGACGTAGCCCACACTGGGTGAACCACGTAAATCTGTGTCTCTCTTGTATTGTGTGTCTTATGTGTGTTGTTTTTGCATTTGTTTTATTTTATTGCTCCGCGGTCCTATTTTTCTAACACTCTGGACATTTGAGGATGTCGAGGCATCGATTCAACTCCGTGGACTCCAGATCCAATCAAGGAGTGGACTGTTAGGGTTTCAATGTTGTTGATGTCAGATATGTAAATATGATTAGATATTATGATGTTGATTTTTATTGTTGAACTGATTCATTGATGGATGCAGGATGATGATAGCTTGCTGACCAGACTCACATTTGGAGTAAATGGGTCACACATGACAACCAGAGAAATTGAGGGAGAGGTGTGGCAGCAGCCCTGCCACAGCCTACTAGCATTCCCATCATGGCTCAAATTGTAGGATAATGATTACCTAGTTCGAGAAGGCCCACGATGTCATGAGGGCAGACTATGATAGTCGCTCACGATGATTCTAACGGGCACTCAATAGGGCATGGTCCTTATTCCTTAGATCCCCTTAGTCTCCCACAAGATCACTTAACGAATTATTGACTCCAGGGGTTTGACGTCTACCAAATTCAGTCAAGAGGCGAGTGGCACCCTTGGCGCTCGTAGTGCGTCTTGAAGGGCACGTCACATAAATAAAATGGAAAGAAGCGAGTGGAACCCTTGGAGCACGTAGTGCATCCTGAAGGTCACGTCACAATTTTAACTAGTATGTTAATAAACCTAGTGCCTAGAAAACTAAGCCTCCTTAGGACCTGGTCGACCTTAATTTAGATGAAGGTATGAGTAAAATTTAATAACTTTTTGTTCCCTTAAAAACTGTCGTTGATCCTAGTGAATTTAAAACCTAGGTCTAAGTATAACATGTGATCAAAGAAAAACTAAATAGGCATGTAACAAGACGGGGGTAAAAAAAATTCAAAATTTTTATTAAGAGTAAAAATTTATAATGGAGGATTAAATTTATTAGAAGGGCAAATGGTTGTTTGTCTAAACTTGCTAATTCTGGAAATTGTTAAAAAGAAAAAGGGTAAACTTAAAAAAAAAAGAAGGAAACTTAAAGAAAAAGATGAATGTCTAACTTAGTAAGGAATTTAGCCTTTGGAACTTTCTATTTATGAACTCAAATAGGATTTAAGTAAGATGTAAGTCATTTAAGAATTGTAAGAGAATATTGGGACACCGAGGAGCATTTTTAGGAACTCTTTTAGGTGGGTGAGGGAAATAGGCAATTTTAATTAATTAATTAATTAATTTTCGAGTGCAACTAGAGGATGGGGTGACATGTGTATGGGGGGGGTTTGTCCTAATTAAATTTAATAAGAAGGATTCTATTGAGGGTTTGGGAAACTAATCACTTGAAAAATCTATAAAAATGATGGTAGAGGAGTATGGATCACATCTGTCTTGCGTAACATTACGCTGCCGAATTTTTATCTTGACTGAATTTTCTCTTGTGAGAGTTGGGATACCCAGCTCAGGTGACGAGTGGTAGATTGACCTTGCGAGGTGAGATAGGAAGCTATCATTCTATTGTGTTGTGTGTGTGGTCCCTTTTCGTCTTGGGGGGCTCAAGGGGAAGAAGAGTAACCCTAGCGTTTTTTGGGAGGTACTGGTAAGGTCTCATTGGTCGACGAGCAGGAGATGGAAAGAGCGAGATCGTGGGAGGACACCTTTGAAATTCAACTTGTTGGTTACGATAATTATGATAAAGATGTTAATTGTATAAGAGTTAAATTTGTACAGTATGGTTATGGACATCAGTTGAATATGTATTTCTATGATATTTTTGCAATGTAAAGTTACTGTATTTTTAATTGATTGTTTATATTATATCTAGGTTTAAAATTGTAATCTTATTGAAGAAGAAAAAATTATTTATAGATATACATGCAACAAAGAATTCTATGGGTTTTGATGGATTTAAATTTCATTCATTTTTTCCTGAGAATTTTTGTTTCCCTTAACTTGAAATTTAATCTAAGAAGCATCCCTGGCGAATAGCGATTGTGATTTTTTGATAAAGTGGTAAAAAATATTGGTTCTAGTTTTATTTTGGATTGTATGCTCTCGGTGAACTAGTGTCGTCGCTGGTTGATTCCATTATGTTTACTTTTTTTCTTGTGTAGCAACCTGTAAAGGTTATCCCTTCCAAAGTTTTTCTGTTATTTTTATCAATGGATATTGACATCATAATTATATATATTTTTTAAACGGTGAAGTGTCTTAAAAAGTGTTTCATAAAGGTGATTATCATGTGCAACGTCTTATGGTTTTAAACTCATGTACAATCACTGGATCCTTAAGTTGCATGCGTTATGAGATTCTTCCCCAATTTTTATCATCACACAACCCAAAGTTTTCATAATTAAATTATTTTTTATTGGTAAATTTTTTAGAAGTTAGTTGAGTTTGCTTCAATTCAGTTAATGAATAATTTGACTTGTGTCTAGGGTGCACTTCTTGGATTGAGATGATATAATTATTTTTAAATCAAAGATTCGGGGGTTTGATCACATAACAAATCAATTCATTGTATAAGTTACAGTAGAACGAGTTGGGCGTCAAGATTTGGCCTTAGAAGTAAAAAAATTAGTTATGGTATGCACAGTTGTTAAGTGATATCAATATCATTATCCCAAGAAGATTGAAATATTGATGAGATTTTGAGGGAGTTGGATTCACCGAATGTCTTCCTATGAGCTTGGTGTTGTTCCCACATTTCATTCCTTTACCAACACTTCAATTTTTCCTCCTCCACGAGTTGTTCACTTAGTTTTCTAGGAAACCTTTCCTGCAACCGTGACCAACCTAGAGCACACTGTGCAATTGATTACCCTCGCAGGTAATCCTCTCAATGACCTCTTCCATAGATTGACGCGTTGAATCGCTAATCATAGGAAGACATTTTTCTTGGATCTTCGTTGGCAGATATTAAGGCCATGACCGTCCTTGTAGAGCACTGGGACTATCAGTCAGGTCTGGTCCTTTTCATACAGACCACCCTCAATGGGTTCGATCCTCGCCAAAGACACAATTTTTTTTTAAAACGACAAATATTTTTGATATTTCAGTTTCGTAAGGACACTTGTATTTTTCCAATGAGAACTTGTATTTTAATGTTCTGAAATTTTGGGTAGTTGGTTGTCATTGCTAATTATATATACAAATTTTTTGTTTTAATAAGGGATGGTGTGTTGACTGCTGGGATTAAACCAACATACTTACCCACTATAAATTGATATAACAATCCCACAACATTTTAATAATGATTATCCATTTTAGCGTTTAAGTGTTGGCATCATCTTTAATAGATCGAGTTCACTGGTGATGTAACCGTTTATTGAATTTATTTATGATATCACATTTATCCCACAGTATGGACTCAATGTTTTCCCTTGCATCAGTATCATAGTTCACATGGATTATCGTGGTGTTTAAAATAATTATCAACGCCACTGTCGATATCAATATTAAATCTTACACAGAGTTTAAAAACAAATGTTGTCAGAGTATTAGTAATGATGTATAACCAGGAAGATAATTAATTAGTGTGATTCTGATTTCAGTTGATTATATTAATGGGTAAATCCTATTTGCATCCTTAAATTAAAAAGTATAGGATAGGGAGTAAAAACAAATTCGCTATTGTCATTCAAGAGCATTAGTATCAATTAATTGAATGTTAGGATATAACAACTAGATAAAGAGTGTTGATTCAATTGGTTGTGATCCTTAAGATATTCTTATAATGATGGGGTGATTTGATTAATTTATCTAAATTATTGTGAAACAATTTTTCATGTTTTCTTGCGAAATCGTCACTAAATCAATTCATTGTATAAGTTACAGTAGAACGAGTTGGGCGTCGATATTTGGCCTTAGAAATAAAAAAAATAGTTATGGTATGCACAATTGTTAAGTAATATCAGTATCAAGATCCCGAGAACATTGAAATATTGATGAGATTTTGAGGCAGTTGGCTACATCGAATGGTTTCTTGCAAGCTCGGTGTTGTTCCCACATTTCATTCCTTTCCCAACACTTCAGTTTTTCCTCATCCATGATTTATTCGCTTATTTTGCTAGGAAACCTTCCCTACAACTGTGAACAACCTAGAGAGCATTGTGCAATTGATTACCCTCGTAGACAATCCTCTTAACGACCTCTTCCATAGCCTGACGCGCTGAATCACAACTCATAGGAGTATGCTTTTCCTGGATGTTTGATGGCATAGATTAAGACCACGACCCTCCTTGCAGAGCGTTGGGACTATCAGTCGGGTCCGGTCCTTTTCATACAGACCGCCCTCAATGGGTCCGATCCATGCCAAAGACACAAAGTTTTTTTAAAACAACAAAGATTTTTGATATTTCAGTTTTCTAGGGACACTTGTATTTTTCCAATGAGAACTTGTATTTTAATGTTATGAAAATCTAGGTACTTGGTTGTCATTGCTAATTATATATACAAATTTATTGTTTTAATAATTGATGTTGTGTCAACAGCTGGGATTAAACCAACAAACTTACCCACTGTAAATTGATATAACAATCCCACAACAATTTAATAATGATTATCCGTTTTAGCGTTTAAGTGTTGGCATCAACGTTAATGTATCCAGTTCATTGGTGATGTAACTGTTTATTGAATTTATTTATGATATCGCATTTATCCCACAGTATGGACTCATTTTTTTCCCTTGCATCAGTATCATAGTTCACATGGATTATCATGATGTTTAAAATAATTATCAACACCACTGTCGATATCAATATTAAATCTTGCACAGAGTTTTAAAAAAAATGTTGTTAGAGTATTAGTAATGATGTATAATCAGGAGGATAATTAATTAGCGTGATTTTGATTTCAGTTGATTACATTAATGGGTAAATCCTATTTTCAGCCTTAAATTAAACAGTATAAGATAGGGAGTAAAAACAAATTCACTATTGTCATTCAAGAGAATTAGTATTACTTAATTGAATGTTAGGATATAACAAATAAATAAAGAGTGTTGATTCAATTGGTTGTGATCCTTAAGATATTATTATAATGATGGGGTGATTTGATTAATTTATCTAAATTATTGTGAAGCAATTTTTAATGTTTTCTTGCGAAATCGTCACTAAATATTGCACTCTAGCATGACATAGAGTAAGGGTGTCTGATGGTTGGCTTTCCCGCCCCCTCCCCCGCCCCTTTTCCTTTTAACTCCTTGAAATTTTAGAGTTGTTTTCATGGTAGGGCTTTAGAACCCAAGATGTAAAAGATTATAGATGAGTTTAATGGAATTTTAAACCCTTGATTGGAAAGTATAATGTTTCTTGAGGATGGTTAGGTGCTTTTACTTTTAGATGGTGATTGGTTACTTGTGTTGTGAATTAGTCCTTATGATGATAATTTATAATGAATTACATCCATGTTTGTCTTATCGTTTAAAGCGCCTTCGTCTAACGACGTCGCATATTGTATGACAGTGCAAGTTGGATTTCAGGCACATTGGATTTTATGTTTGGTTAAGGGAATAGAGCTTTTGTTTAAGCTTGGGTCCCTAACGCTCTTGTCGCAAAGTAGCGACGTGATACCTCATGATTGTGTCATTACACATGTTGATTGATGAGCGCATAGGAACCCTAGCTTTGGGTCATGCACCTCCCGTTGTGGATGATGTTTTTTTGTAAGTAAGGTTGTACTTGTGTTGTAACATCTTTGTGTTCATTTCTCTCTCACCAAGAGAGTTCTATATACTGGTCTTCAAAGCTGTTGTGGTTGGTTGATTAATGTTTCATTTTAGCTTAGTAGGAATTATATTGCATGTATCAGAAAATATGTAGACACCTCCTTGTTCCTCAGAACAGTTGCCAGCCTTGAGACCTTAAATTGACAAAATTGATGGGAACCAGGGCTTGAGCGTTGTTTATGTGTCCTGGAGGTCCTAACCATTGCAGGGTAGGACATGCGGGTAGTCGTTTTTATTTTTGATCTGATTGAATGTTGTATGTTGCTTCCCACTACATGATGTGCTAGTATGCTAGGTCATTGTGTTCCTTTTTGCATGATGTTCGTTGTCGTGTTGCGATGTTTGGATGTATGGTTGTTATTACTTAAAAAAAAAAAATATGGGTTTTTGCGTCACATGTTATCGTAATGACTGTGGTCGTTACATGTTGACTCTATTTTTCTCGGCGTTGGGAAGAATAGTGGTGCTTGTTGGTTTCTTAGAATTATCCTTACATGTATGTTCGCTCTTACCTCTCCATTCATGAACTGTATCTCTACTCCGAATAAAATCATGATGTTGTCTCTTAAATTTGCTTACAGAATTTGTTTTCTTTTTGAAGTTTATAATGGATATATGTGGGTATTATGGCTGTGAAAATTACATTTAAAGGAGATTCCTTCTTGATGGCATTTAAACGTTTCAAGCTGTTAATAATGTTCGACATTTTGCTCTATTTGAAATATGTGATTATGTTGCGACCAGAATGAAAGTTTCTTATTTTTCTATGAATGTTGGAAAATAATTATGGCTAGTACTTTTGGTTTCACTCTTCTCTGGTAATTAAAATTTGAAGGGTTTTCTCTCAAATAAAAGAATAGTTGGTTTTTTTTCATAATATCATACCCTTTATCCAGTCCTTGGAATACTTACAACTCTTTTGAATTATCTTTCCACTATTTTTGAATATATGTGAGACGTGAGTATTTTCCTTGCAGTCACCATAGGAGGTCTGTGGAAATTTTGTTGTGGAAATAAATGGTTGAATGGTTTTGCAAACCCATTATTAATGTTTTTTCCCTTACGTTTTCCCTGACCTTGTCTTTTATTATGATATATGTCAATTAGTAAGATTCAAACTCTGGTATTGGTGTATGTTATAGTATTGACCCAACAGTGGGAAATATTTGTTATATGCATGAAGTATTGGGTCGTTTGTTATTTATCTAAGGGGTTTTGGTCGATTTTGAAGTTATATGATGTTAAAATCAAACAATCACCACAAGTTTTTCATGGGGTTTCAAACCCGGTCTATTTATAAAACAAGTATTGGGGTTGTGATATAAATATTGTATAGTGAAGGGCCGATGGATTTATGTTTGTGTTCTCATCCTCGCATGTCGGCTTGATGTTGTCTAGTTTTAATTGTTTCGAATGATACTGTTAACAGTCTCTTATAAAATTCTCTGCTAAAGGGAAAGGCAAAAAAAAGAAATGTAAATGGTAAAGTTCGAAAGTCTTGAAATTTTCATTGGGTTTTATATTGAACACTATAAAACTATTGTGTCTTGGATTTGAATTATTAACACAAAAGGTTTTGGCAAATGATGGCAATGTCTATTTTCAATAAATATTATTTCATATGATAGAACAATAATCATCTCATTCACGTTCATTATCTCACTTTCCTCTCATTATGGGCCCACTGATTTCCCAAATACATTTAAAACATCCCTTGTTCTATTATTATGAATTTCATTTTTTTTAAATGAATGAAAAAAGAGAAAGGATTAAAAGAAAAGGAAAGGGACTAGATGATGACTGATGTTAGAAGTTTGGATATGGGTACATTTTCTGTTTTTGTAAAGAGGTTACCTCTACACTTGTTTGAACAATATTCGTTGGTTGCTTCCCATCCATTCTACCATTTTCCACTCATTACAAATGCCCCCATATTCCTAATAGCCCTATCAGTCTCTGTTCAAGTGGCAACTGATTGTTGAGTTTAAAATTATAGATGGATGAATTGCATGTGATTTTGATGTGAATGATAGAGACAACTTTTTGATTTTATTTAGGTAGAGTATTAATGCATGGATTGTTAAGAGTTTTTCATAACATGAATGGGATATTACTTCAGGATGTGTTTCTTTAGCAAAGGCAACAATGACGGAGGTGCTAATAGAGCTGATAATATAGGTAGAGGAAATAATAGGCAAAGAGGCCATATAAGGCCACAATTTTCGATACATTTTGACATTGATCCGCAAGAATTAATTAAACTTTTCCAAGCTGGGATTTTTAATCTAGTTGGCCAAGGAATTTTGCAACCTAAACCTAAGAATCCTCCCTACCAGTCGTGTTAGAATGTCTTTGGTATCCATGCTCCCCCTCATGTGTCTATGCAACTAGAACCACCTACCAATGATGATGGAAATAAAATTTTCATTAGCCTATAGCTCATAACCATGGTTGGCCTACTGTGTTGTTTCCATTACCCTCTCCTCCACTGCCAATAAATCCAAATTCCCAAGATAATCATTTTTTCTCGCCAATACAATCCTCTCATGCAAGAAAAAGGCTAAAAACTGATCTTCCCAACCCATAGCTAGATAAGGGAAAAGGAGTGTCCACTCCCTCCAAGTCATCCGAAGATTCCTTTGAACCTGTATCCTATCGTCTCCATCTCAAAGATGATTGTTCACACATCATTAATGCAGTCCAACCACAAGGTTCTCATCAATTGAAGGAAATTGCACAGGATAAATCAGAAATTGAATCAAAAGGGGCAACAATGAAAAGAGGCAAAATGCCTCTCACAACAAATATGGTTTTCAATGCTATTAATGTTATTTTCTTTTCAGGACAATATTCTTATTTGATATGACAGTATTTTGGACAACAAACACATATTTAAACAAAATTTTGGACAACATGGATATAATGTTATTTTTGGGATATAATCATGTTCTATTTTGTTGATATTAAAATATTTGTTTATTAATATGAGGAAGGGAGTTACAAGGAGGATATTTGAATTAATTGTTTGGGTAATTATACTTCATGTTTTGATGATTATTGAATAAATGAAATTTGGAGTGACAAGGGGTCCCACCTATTTAGTTATTATTTAAATAGACCCTTAATTATATATTATTAATTATTTGTCTCAACTAATTAGTTAGTCTAATTAAGCCTAACAAAAGAAAGGTAGTTGAACTACCATAACTTATTGGAAAAGAATAAAAGTTCAATGAAATGACAAGGGGAAGAGAGAATAGAAGGATAATTTCTACTATAAGGTTTTCTCTATACTTTTGAGATACTTCCATTCTTCATTCATTCTGAGTTTACTAGAAGGTTTAACCATCTTGATGACAACAGGGTCTTATTGAAGGCAACAATATTCAAAATCGAATCATATTTTAGAACAAATTGTCTTTAAAGGTGTATGATTTATCTCTGGTAGTCTGTGTGTTCTTTTTTGTTTATGGATTAAATTTCATGACTGATAAAGAATATTTTGCAGAGTCAAGTGACAACATTTTGTGGAAAACTGATCTATATCTTTAGCTTTAGTTTTCTTTTGTTTTTAGAGTCTTTTTGTATGGTGCCCATCAGAGGATTCTAAATATGACTTTGGTCCCTACCCTCGCAGGGGTTTGTAAGGAGAATTTATCTTTGTATCTCAGAATGGAATCAATATACAAATTAGATTTATGATTTGAGTCTCACATGTGTATTATGATGATTTGGTTCATATTTTTTTTTTATCCTTGTCTCTTATCCATGTATACACTTTTGTAATTTCTTTCTTATTTTATTTCATTTGCACAATTACATATAATATATATAAAACCATCATTGGTCTGTCGTACTTAATACTTGTGGATTAAGTGATTGCTTATTTATTTATTTTAAGTCTATAAAAACCGGGTAACATTCCCAACTATCTTGCCTTAGCCCAACAATATCTGAAAATGCTTGAGTAAGGTCCCTCATACCTTTTCCTCAACAATCACGTGTGATGAATTTTATTAATGGTAATTTAATGGATATGCTTGATTAATTGGTATTATATATATGTTTAAATTATGTGTGTGAAATGTGATCTTATCTCATTTAATTTAATAGTTTGAGTTTGTTAATGGTAGAAATTATGAATGGCCACTTGTATTTCTATTTTTCTTGTTCACAAAACCATTTCTATGATATTGGTTCACACAGAAAACTCAAAAATACCCACCATTCATTCCACTCTACATAGAAATCAGTGGATCACATGATTTTATTGTTACACTTACATAGGGAGTTCCTAATTTGGTGTATTTTGTATAATGGGTGAATTTATCACTACTCCACACTGCAATCTCCCTTGCCTGAATCAAATTTCTTCTATGTGAATGTAATTCCATACATGGGTCGACTTATTTCATAGCCTCAATATTTTATTTCATTGTTGGTCAAGTTATTATTAACTAGGTTGCTCATTCTGACCCACAAGGCCATAGAACAGTTGCATGAACAACACACACTGTATAGCCACCTTTCCTCTCACCTTGGAAAAATTAACATTGTTGGGAATTTCATCTCATAATTGGGGCAATTTCACTCCCTTGGAATCTCTATTCCCTTACCTAGGAAATTAAATTATTTTCTTGGGAATTTTATCTCATAGTTGGAGTGGTTAGTTTGTTATATGTGCACCTCATTCGGAACTAAGCTTGATCACCTTGCTATTTGAGCGATTCCATTTAGGTTGGGTCATCAACCTTCTAACCGAGTGACTCAATTGGATGTTGGTTTGATTCCTTACCTATCTGTTTTTCTCCTTGAATCATTGTTCCCAATCCTCTTGTTCTACATATTGAATTCATATTTTTATTTTATCCTTGTCTCTTATCCATGTATACACTTTTGTAATTTCTTGCTTATTTTATTTCTTTTGCACAATTACATATAATATATATAAAACCATCCTTGGTCCCTCGTACTTCATACCTATGGATTAAGTGATTGTTTTTTATTTATTTTAAGGCTATAAAAACCGGGTAACATTCCCAACTATCTTGTCTTAGCCAACAATATTTGAAAATTCTTGAGTAAGGTTCCTCATAACTTTTCCTCAACAATCTTGTGTGATGAATTTTATTAATAGTACTTTAATGGACATGCTTGATTAATTGGTATTATATCTATGTTTAAATTATGTGTGTGAAATGTGCTCTTATCTCATTTAATGTAATAGTTTGAGTTTGTCAATGGTAGCAATTATGAACGGCCACTTGTATTTCAATTTTTCTTGTTCACAAAACCATTTTCTATAATATTGGTGCACACAAACAACTCATAAATACCCACCATCCATTCCACTCTACATAGACATCGGTGTCTCACAAGATTTTATTGTTACACTTACTTAGGGAGTTCCTAATTTGGTGTATTCTATATATTGGGTGAATTTATCACTCCTCCACACTGCAATATCCTTTGCCTGAATCAAATTACTTCTACATGGATGTAATTCCATACATGGGTCAACTTGTTTCATAGCCTCAATGTTTTATTTCACTATTGGTCAAGTTATTATCCGCTAGGTTGCTCATTTTGACCCACAAGGTCATACGCCAATTGCATGAACAACACACACCTTATAGCCACCTTTCCTCTCACCCTGGGAAAATTAGCATTGTTGGGAATTTCATCTCATAATTGGGGAAATTTCACTCCCTTAGCATATTTATTCCCTTACCTAGGTAATTAAATTATTTTCTTCAGAATTTCATCTCATAGTTGGAGTGTTTAGTTTGTTATATAAGCACCTCATTCATAACTAAGCTTGATCACCTTGCTATTCAAGCGATTCCATTTAGGTTGGGTCATCGACCTTATAACCAAGTGACTCAATTGGGTGTTCAGTCGATTCCTTACCTATGTTTTTTTGTTACTAAATCATTGTTTCCAATCCTCCTATTCTACATATTGAATTTTAAGACTCCCAAGAGAAATGAGATTTAGACATGGTAATATTCATTTTAAAATGAGATATAATTCACTATATGTTATAATTCAGTTGGAAAGGTTATCATCAACCTCTGACACAGGTAGATGAAGATCAAGACATTTTATATTGTAGCAATTATTATTAGTTCAGTATTACCTCATCTACTATTTGTTAGATATGATAAGGAAATGGATGTTGGAACTGTATAAGATAACAATTTAAATTCGTGAGTGGAAAAATCTCATATAAATCCTACTCATATGTTTTTTGAATATCAGTTGTCTGAAACGTATGTTAAGAGAAATAAATCTAATTTGAGCCTTCAACCTTGAGCATCTCATCTTCTATGTCAAGTGTTCTTGCATTGTTTACAAAAATAGTGATTTCCAAAAAAGATAAATAAACAACAATATATATGTGCACATGCTACAAGTTAACCATAATAAAGACTCCTTCACTTGATGGAAGATATCTCCAAGCTTCTTTCTTTAGAAGTAGAACATTCTTGGAGTCATTTATAGCATTCAAAAGTTCTTGCAGAGTGGAAGCATATTTGAGTTTGACTGAGAGCTCAGTGGCTATAGATAGTAGTAGGAAATTTGAATACCCCTAAGTCATGACATTGGTAGATAGCATTGGTCCTGCCTAGCCACAAATAGACCAACGAACTAGACTTGAAGGCAGAGAATACTTGTCGGCCACCACATGCATGTAACCATCAAGGTAACCCCTCACACAAATATTTCATCCTCACCTACCCCGTTGAAGGATATAACATAGAGGGGATTCATGTGGCATGTTTTCATTGGTTTCATAGAGAAGGCCTTGCAACCATTAAAATATAATAGTCTACACTGAGAATAGGTGGTATGTAAATTTTCGTGGATATTCCACTGGATAGTTTGTCATAAAAAATATGATAAATAAAATTGGAATATACAATATGAAGGTTAAATTCATTAGATTGCAAAATATTTAGTTATTGATTTTCTACTTATGCATGAAATAGATAAAATGTGGAAAATATAGTACAATAAAATACAATCAGACACCATCCACAAAATAACAAAAATATTTTCTCTGGGAAACCCTTAAGGGATAAAACCCGGCTAGAAGGTGGGGCTACTCTACTCTCTTGTCTTTGGTATGAAAATGATGAAAGTAAAAAGGAGAAGCCACTCTCTATGGATTTAACTGAGACTTGTGGCCTGTTAGGATGATAGATAAAATTAACCCCCTTTGTTATGTTCTCTAATTTCCCACTCCTAGTTGTTTTTGTTCGCTATGGAAAAAAATACAATAACATAGAATGTAACCCCTTTTCCTCCTAGAGTCATGATATTTAACATGTCTTGATAATCATTTAAGTTTAGGGTTTTGACTCTGTTAACCTTCAATTGTGATAAGGTTTTGAACCTTATATATACTTCTTAAAATTCCTCACATGACTAGCCCCATGTGGATGAGTAATGGGGGATAACATGGTATCGTTTGATACCATGGTGGTCAACACGACAGGTCAAGTTGAAGTAGGAATAAGTTTTTCATAAATGATCATATTGATGTGTGGTATACATTATTAGAAAGGTATCGAAGTGTAGAACACCCTTAAAGGGGCATGCTTAATTCTCGGACACCAAAACTCCAAAAAGTGTTTTTGAAATCCTCAAAATGGTTCTAGAAGGTTATAGACCCCATTTTTTCAAACTTTATTATAATAGGTATCTAATGGGTACCTATCATGGCCTCTAATGATAGGATCCATTCATCATGTACACCCTAGTAGTGTTCATAGGGGGTGTTGGAGATATTACACACTCACCTAGAATTGTTTTCCAAAGATTGATAGTCCAATGTTGAGAACACTTCCTTAGATGAGAATATTCTCTCTATAGAATATTATCCTACAAAATAGGGAATTCCTCTTCATTTTAGAGTCAATTACATTTAGTTAGACTTGTGGAAGTCACTCATGCATGGAAACCTCAATTTTATCACCAACAGTTGCATGTGTTTCTCTCACTTCCACACGTGTGACTTAGTTAACTGATGATTCCATGGATCAATTAACTAGGACTAGGTCACATATCACTCCAATGTCTATCAGTGAGTGTCTATATCTTTCTTGATCACTACTATGGTGCATTAGTTACTCATGTAGCCTATATCTATTGTAAATTATTAACTCTTTTTGTGGGAAGTATAGATAATATAAATTCTTTCATTCTTTTCTCCATTTTTGTCTTTTTTCTTCATTCAATATTGCAAGTTGTGTATGTCTCATTATTAGCTAGATCTTTTTTGCAGGTAGCTCAAAAAATCTACATGGTATCAGAGCCCATAGGCTTCTAGGATGAAGTAACATTGACATTTTATTTGCAGGTACTGAAGATTGAATAATGTTGGATGAATGGAATTCATGTTGTCTATAATTCTAACACTGTATAACTATTTGGAGTGGAATACAAATATTCTAATTCTTCTTAGAAGTAAAGGCTTATACCAAATAACCATGGAAATGGAAGTAGAGCATGGTTCCGTTGATGCGAAAAATAACTTTCCCAATAGACAAGATATGGCCATAGGGTGTATATTTTTGTGTATTTTTCCTGAAATTCTCCACGAAGTATACGATGAATCATGAGACTCAACTCCAAATGAAATATGGACCCGATTGGAGGTTCTATTTGGGAATAAATAATGTTCTGAAGATTGGATGTAGGAGATTGAAAATATAGATCCAAAAGAGAAGCCATTGAAATAGCAAGCCACTTATTATAAAGAGTCTTCTACACAAGTATCTACACAATTGTTTTTACCATTAGTTGAACATCATGTCTAATCCATTTTAGATTTTTATTCTGAATTTAATATGGAATATATCATGCATGCATGTAGCTTATGATATGCATACATGCATCTCAGGAGCCAAACATGGGGTCATGCACATCAGATTCCATTCTTACATTTTGTGAGAAGGATTTGCAGAAAAAAACAAATATTTGAATTCCTCTCGAAAAAATACCCAATTTCAAAAAAACAATCTTCTGAAATGGAGTTCGAGAAGTGAAGTTATGGGCATTTTAAAATAAACAAAAAATCATCATTTATTTTTGGAAATGACCGCACAATTTTCAAAGTTTCATCCAAGCTTCATTTGGATATTCTTCATTAAAAAAAGAGAAAGTGGATATATGTGGACATCACACTGGTGCATCTGCTTCATTTATTCCATGCAAACATCTACATATTCAACGAACACAAACTTGCACTGTTGCAAGGTCTTCGTGGAGTGAAGGACACAATTTCTTAGCAATTTATTTTTGTTCCTTCTCATTTTTTTTCTTATGCATTGCACTTTGAGGGGGTAGGTGTTGGGTCACATATTTGTCCATATTTTCATCATCTATAGACATCCATCCCATCCCTTCTTCGTCCTATTATTGTTCATTTATCATTCCATTTTCCATACATTTGCTACAACTGCTCATAACATGACATATAATTCCTTTTATGCTTTAGTGGTTAATAATGATTATTCTTCCTTCATTTTTAATGAATTAAAGATTATTATTCATGATTTTTCTGATGATGGTTTGACGAGTTATTTTATGTATCAATAGTTGTAGCAGTCAAGGTTCCAACCTCCAAATGATGCATGTGAGTTCCAGCTCGTGGTTAACCGTTTTCAGTGAAAAACGTGGCAGATAAGGAGAGACGAATTTGCGTGGAATATTGTGAGCAAATAAGGATGAATCTCAAAAATCAAAGACATAGGTGTTGTTCAGAATGGTCCCAATTGAGTTCAACGTGGGTCATTTTCCAATTAGAGCTACGATTTGAGAGAAATCGTTGGTTCTTTAAAAGGGTATTTTCCATATTTACAGTTGCGGTCGGCTCTATAAACTTAGCAATTTGTTTGAGTAACCAAGGGATTTGGGGATTTGATTTGTATAAATAAGATCTCTTTAATCAGGAGAGGGGAATTCATGAAATTATATAGAATTTATTTGTAAGAAAGAGTTGAACTTATGTAATTTCTGAGTTTTCTTCAATAATACAAAGGAGCTGATGGATCTGCAATTATATGCAACTTTCTCTTAATCTTGTAAGTATTTTGGCCATGCATGCAAGGTGAGGCAGGGCCCCCTCAATTTGGTATGTGTTGTTCTTATTCATTTACTTGTATTTTTCTTTTCATTGTCTTAATTTATCTTCGTTTATGATTAGTTGATCACTGCTTACAATTGTGTGTTGTTTACTAGATTGCTCTTATAGTAAAATTCAATTCATGTTGTTGTTACTTCATTTTGTTAGTACTCCTTTAATTTATGTAAGAGTGTGGTAGTGGTTTTATTTCAGCTGAGTGTATTTTCAATCAAGAGCGGATTTGATTGATTTTAAGTTATGTGTTTTATTGTATTAAATAGATAATAGTGTTAGTTGGAATTTGTTGCTTGCATATATTGTGCATGGTAACTTTGAAATAAAAGACTTCCTCGGGTTGACAATTGAATAGTTGGGAAAATACTACAATGCAATTAATTCAAACATTAGTTCAACCCAACGTAGCGACTGTTGTTCCTTTGAGTGTAGTTGTTGTTCTTTGAAAGAAACAATTGTCGTTTCTTTCGCGCGACTGTTGTTCATTTGAGGGTAGTTTCTATTCATTTGAAAGGAATAGTTGTCGTTCCCTTTATGATTATTGTTCCTTTACAGGTGTTGCATCTCTGGAGGTTGGGTATTGAAAACAAAAGGTAAGAACCTACGTAGGCAACAAGTAAAATGGTTTTTACAGTGCCTACCTTTGGCTGATGCATAGAGGTTGATTTTAGGACATATTTAGAGCCCAACAATAGGGTGGGTTTACCATGAGGTTTTCCCTCTTTCCTTATTTTATTAGTCTCTCATTTTTATATGCATTATACGATGGGTACCTAACATGGCCTTTGTTTTCAGGATCCATTCATCACATACACCCTTGTAATGTTCATCGAGGGTGTTGGAGATATTACACACTCACCTAAAATTATTTTCCTTAGTTTGATTTTCCAATGTTGAGAACACTTCCTTAGATGAGGGCATTATCTCGAGAGAATATTACCCTACAAAATAGAGCATTTATTTTTATTTCAGAGTCAATTACACTTAGTTAGACTAGTGGAAGTCACTCATGCATGGCAACCTCAGTTTTATCACCAACAGTTGCATGTGTTTCTCTTAGTTCCACATGTGTGGCTCAGTTAAATGATGATTGCATAGATCAATTAACTAGGACTAGGTGGAAGTTCACTCAAGTGTCTATCGATGAGTATCTAGATCTCTCTATATAACTAATATGGTGCATTTCTTACTCATGTATCCTATATCTATTGTAAATTATTCACTCTGTGTGTGATATAAAAATAATAGTAATTCTTTCATTTTTTTCTCCATTTTATGTCCTTTCTTCATTCACTATTGTGAGTTGTGCATGCTGCATTTTTAGATAGAGATTTTGTGTAGGTATCTCAAAAAATCTACATGGCATCAGAGCCCATAAGAGGCTAGGAAGAAGGTGCACCAACACTTAGTTTGCAGGTACTGAATGTTGGAATACTGAGAGAGGGGGGGTGTGAATGAGTATGATGTCCACTCTATTATATATCTATATCTATATCTATATATATAATTTATTTATTTATTATTATTATTATTATTTTTCTGAATTTCATATGGAATATATCATTCATGCACCTTGGACATCGCATGCATAACAATTTTCATGCACCATTCACGCATCTCATGATCCACATGCATGTGTCGTGCATGCATCTTAGGAGCCAAAAATGGGGTCGCGCACATCAAATTAATTTCTTACATTTTCTGAGAAGAATTTGCGGAAAAAATTGAATATTTGAATTCCTCTCGAAAAAACACCCAATTTCTAAACAACATTCGTCCGAAATGGAGTCTAAGAAGTGAATTTATGAGAATTTTAAAATCAACAAAATTTCAGTGTTTTTTTGGAAACGGTCGCACAATTTTCAATGTTTCATCCAAACTTCGTTTGGATATTCTTCATTAAAAAAAGAGAAAGCGGATATGTGTGGACATGACATTGATGCATCTACTTTATAGTATCTATGAAAACATCTACATATTCAACGAAGACAAACTTGCACAGTTGCAAGGTCTTCGTGGAGTGAAGGAAACAATTGCTTAACAATTGCCTTTTGTTCCTTCTCATTTTTTGTCTTATGCATTGTACTTTGAGGGTTTGAGGGAGGGGGTTCCCATGAGGTTTTCCCTCTTTCCTTTCTTTTTTAGTCTCTCATTCTTATATTCATTATATGATGGGTACCTAACATGGCCTCTATTTTTGCGATCATTTCATCATGTACACCCTAGTAGTGTTCATCGGGGATGTTGGAGATATTACACACTTGCCTAGAATTATTTTCCTAAGTTTGATAGTCCAATGTTGAGAACACTTTATTAGATGAGGATATTCCACTGCCAGTATTTTGGGTTGATCCCAAAATGAACAGAATACACTAGTAACCTTGTCATGGTGGGAGTCTAACAGTTGGAGACAAAAGTGGATAAAGTTCCAAAGGTTAAAAGCTACGGAACTCAAGTGTGGAAAAAGTCAAACAAATGAAATTTGATAGAAGATTAATGCTATGGAGGTGGAGATAATCCACCAATATCACGATTTAGGGATATAATATTTTTTACTTTAAAAATTATCTATAGAATCCTAGAGAAGGGTAAGCAAGTCATATTCCTTATGAATATAAATTATTTAGGTAATTGATCTCTAAAAGCAAAAGTATGACAATAACCGTGGTACTATGAATATAAAGGTTAACCAAGATTAAAAATAATAGCTACACTAAATAGAACCTCTAGAATGATAAGAAATCATAGTGATTCATAGAGATGCAAACTTATGAGATAGATACTATGTAAATACCATATGAATTGAGAACATATTCAATGTGTAATATATCAAATGATGAAATATTTAAACTATTTACCTATGTAGAGAACGTTGTGAGCACGATGATTTCGGTGCAGGTTCCTTGTCATGACAGTGAGATCAAATATTATCAATAATATATGTATATAACAAATTCTACAAAAAGTAGAAAGTTATGTATACCCTCAATGCATCATTAATTTCTTAAAAGAAAAATAAAACCAATAGAAAACAAAATCCATATTAGCAGACATTACATTGATGTAGAAACATTAGTGATTTCTAGTCCTCATTTTGGATTTGTCAGGAGGGGGTTGGGGGAGGATGTTAGGAAGGAGTTGAATAATATGATGAGCGATAGAGTGAGATAGTGACATGATTCAAATGGAGTAATGATAAGGGATAAATGTGATGGTTTCCCACCCTCTCGAACGAAATACTTTTCCTGTCCTCGGAGAAATAGAAAACGGTAAGGAATGAGGACATAAAAACAAGGATAAGAGATGAAAGAGTCCATGAACTTGTCAGTAAGTATATGATTTTTTTTAGAAAGTCCTTCACGAGCTTCCATAGAAAAAGAAAAAATTATTATATAGGGATGTCAAAAATATTTTCACGTGGTTCCAAGATATCTTCGATGAAGGTTTCAGGGAATACTACTTCTGCTATATTATTATCATATCCTTACGTACTAATCTAACAAACATTTTCTTCCTTATTTCATCTAATCCAAGCTCATAATTACCTTCTTATCTCTGATTTTAGTAATTTTATTATTATTAATTCTTATCCACCTCTTTATTACTTTTCATTCTTAAAGGCTAACTTATCATCTTGATTTATTTTCACCACTAATTAATTTCTCATGTTTTATTAATCTCAAAGGCCATTTTATTCTTTAGTTGATTTCAATGGCTAATTTGACTTTGTTTTTAATTCTTTTCCTAACTCCTTCTCAACGGTCACCTTCCTACCAAATTATTTAAATTCAAAACCTTGACACTCATTTATGTAATACCCCAAGACCAAGCCCCATTTGAATTGTCAATATGTTTTATAGGCTGGTGAGCCAAGTGATTATAAGCTAGGAGGCTTATGTGATGACTAGGACGGAGAGCCTAGATGCTAAAGGCCAGTGAGCCCAATTTTATACATGTAAACACTCATATCATTAATATAACTCATCGTTGCATGTAGATCGACCAAGATAAAAGATTATGTGGGACTAAACCCCAGTAGGAAGGGAAAGGGAGGGGCTAAGAGCTTAGAAAGGGGCTAAGCTAGAGGGATTATCTCCAAAGGAATATTATATTAATATTCTAAAAGACTAAGGAAAGGATAAATTTCATATTATCCTAAGTTATTATGGGAAGTGGAATGATATACAAATGGAGAGGAATGAACTCCTGGAGGGCCATGTGTCAATCAAGGAACATGGAATTATATGTGGGGAAATTAGTCTATTTTCCGATCTTTCCCTATTCACAAGCACACTCACTGAGACATTCATGCAGTAGCCATTTCCTGGGAGAGTCTACCTCTTCATTGTTCATGCACCTCTAGAACCTGCACACACTTTGAGCTACCCCATATTGTTCTTGTTACTAGTAGTAACCTGTAACCGTCCTCGAAGAGGAAGCACACCTATACCTTGTTGTTATGGGTAGCACCTAAACTGAACCCGAAGGTTGTTTCTGTTGCCATCACTTGTTCCATACGTGTTTTTTGTTACTTCCTTCACCTGAGCATGTAGTTGGTTGACTAGAGATATGGAATGAAGAAGCAGGTTGCCAGGCCCATGGGATTGAAGAGATAGGTTGTCAGGCCTGTGAACAACTCTCTCCAGGTGAGAGAGTTTTTTGGGAAAGTGATTTCCTAAGGGATCCCAACTACATCTATAGTGCTATAATAATTTCTCTTCGACCTGTTGTTGAAGCCATGGAAGGGAAGTGGGGCAGCCTAATGACTGTTGAGTAGAGAAGGTACACACTTCTTGGTGTGGGATAGGCATGTGGGGAATGAGAGGTTGTAGGTTGTTAGTGTGGGTTGGTTCCTGGGATGAAATCCTTCATGTTGGCTTTGCAACTTCCTATTGTCTCAGCCTAGCCTAGGAATCCCTTTACTTGGGTGGATTTTAGTCCCAACTCGAGGGTGACCCACTGCTGAGAGTGATGAGAAGCGTGGTTTAAGGATGGGAGGATCGTGGAAGGTATGAATGAAGCAAATAAATAATATTGTGTGCTTTCCCAGAAGAAGAAAACAAGGCAAAAGGGGGGCACTTTCCAAGTACCAAAATGATGTTAGTGCTTCATAAGACAACGAACCTTCAAAAAGTAAGCTAGCTAATATGAATTTGCAACAATGCAACAATTTATAACAACCACAATAATTATTCCTTGAAAGTGATTGAAAATAACAAGAAGAAATAGATTTAACCTAGTTGAATGATAAAATCTTATCACAAGCAAGTTTGGAAATGTCTAGCTAGCAAAATAAGTCATTTTTTCATAGAATTTTCTGTAGTTAGACAACTGTAGAAAACTTTTGCAACAACAACAAATTCTAGTGGTCAAAAGTGCAAGAAAACACCATGCAAATTCAACACTTATCTAGTAGATTGACTGGAAATTGTCACAAGTGATTTACGGATGATGTAAGTGAGTTATGTAGGTGAATGTGGCAATTTGTCTTGAATTAGTATGGTTGTAGCAATGTTTTGCAACAAAAACAAGTTAGTTAAGGATTTAGTCTAGTTTAGGGTTAGAAAATGTTAGTAAAAGATTCAAGGATAAAGGTTTGAGTGTTTGTTTGATCAATAAACACTTGTGAATGGTAGACTAGTGCCTTTCTAGGGTAATGGAGTCAATAATGGAAACAATAAATCTTAGAGGAAAAACAACAATGATAATGTTAGGTCAAAGGGATGGACAAGATTGTTATAGCAAGATTTTCCTCACCATTTCTATCTTGCACAGAGGGCCTTTTTCCATTTCCCTATGCAAACTTATCATCCATTTTTTGACAAATATAGAGCTAAAAATAAACATTTTTGCACATATATGTGCCCTATAAGCTATATAGCAAGAGTATACACAGGCTGCTCCACCACAACCCATGTACAACAATATCTGTGCCAGAAAATACAAAAATGGAGTCAGGTTTCCATTTCACGACAAGAGATATCTAATCCTTGGCCTTCCATATACTGGAAATGTTCTGCCTCGGCCCTTCAGTTTCATTCTGAAGGATATAATAGCACAATTTCGAGCTATGGAAAAGAGGAGAAAGCATTCAACTTTGAGATCAAAGTTACTCTGGAGAAATTACTTCATATTGAGTCTACATCCCTTTGTCCTTCAAGTATGAACATAGTGTTCAGCCCCGAGCTCTTTCCCTATTGTTCAGAGAACCTCATTGTCTCTCTCTTTTGAGATTTATTTTGGTGGAGGATTGAAGTGGTGGATACCTATTTGGAAATACCTTGGTTCCTTGGTTTTGAACTGTGCCAGCATAGAAGTTTGTAATGTTGACACTTTTGTTGATCAATTATTAATAAAAATACTCCTTTCCCGTCCTATTGGAATCATGCAAATATATGATTATTATCCATGGGCATGTTTGTAATGTTTATTAATGGATTATTATATCTAATGTGCTAAACCCTTTTACATTATCACTATATACTTTATTTTCTTGTTCGTTGAGAACTTATCCTAGGTACAAAGCTTTGGGTCAAAGTGCTCAATGGTGAAACATCATCAAACGTTGGATCGAGGTATGCCTCTTTTTTATCTTGCACATTAGTTTATATAGCATACAATGGATTTGAGTTGATTTATTTATTCATACCTATCATTTGTGGTTTACCCTTGGCCATAGAGAGTTATTCCCTTGTAACAGAAATGGTGAGTCCTATAGAATTCTTGTAGAAACCCCAATAGATATAGAATTCTAGTTAAATTGAACACAAACAATTTGTTGATATTAAAGAGATGAGAGAAGGTTTTTGGTCCATAAATCAGAGAATTATATTAATCAAAAATTAATATACATGAGCAACCATCCTCAAAAATTAAGAGAGGAGTGAATATATAGAATTTCCAACATCGAAATTCTAGTAAAAAAAGCTAGAAATAGTTAAAATAGGTGTCATAAGCTAAGGGAGACCACATAGTTCGACCTAGACCACTAAATATACATGTAACACACTCATTAATTCCCACAAGAGTTAAGTGATGATAATTATCTCACTTAATCTCACTTAACTGACAAGAGAAGCAGTTCCAACTCACTTAACTGACCCGAAATAGTAGTTACTAATAATAGTAATGACAAAAATCATTAATTAAGGAATAAATATCTCACTCAAAGAGGAGGTGTGAATTCCCTAATAATAGATGATTTTTTCATGGGGAGTTGGAATAAATCATGAATAAATCAAGAAAATCGAGAATAAATTGAGAAAATCAAGAAAAATCAAGAAAATCAAGAACCGGGAGTTGAGTCTTGATCTAAAATTAGCAGTTTTCCCTAAAATCTAGGGATGAGGTGCCCTTCTTCTCTATGTGGCCAAATTATGTGAAATAAAGTGTAAATTAATTTATTAACCAATTTTTAGGAGTCTAGGATAGGTATAAACTAATGTAAGTTAGGGATATGCTCCAACACCCCCCGTAAGCCTAACTGTAATGACAAAAAATTTGAGTCCCGACAACTTGGCCATT
>ML793498.1:261490-279149 GCA_009831015.1 Picea engelmannii | reverse complement strand
AAAAAAAAAAAAAAAGAGAAAAAAAAATGTTGAGTGGCCAAAAGTGAGCTACTTAGTTGTCTCCACCACTCCAAGCATAGCTCTCACTTCTGGAAATTTTTGTTCAATGAAGGACTTGGTGAAGATGTCTGCAACCTCAGAGTGTGAATTTGGATCTGAACCAAGTGAAATATAGCAATGTATGGGAAGAAAATTTTCTGTGGCATCCAAGGCTTGAGGAGCCCCAAAAAACTGTGATCTAGTCCTTCTTGTATCCGCAGGATCATCGACTAGTTCACCCGCATCTTGCAAGGTTTTCTTTTCCCAAGTTGGAAACTGAGTTGGAGAAGCCATGAACTACTGCTCATCATCTGTATCAGACCTGAAAGGCTTCTTTTATGGTTTTTCTGAAGTTCTCGAAGAAGTTTCTGACTCCTCCTCATCAATAACAACAAGCAGCTCCTCGGCAGGGTCTTCTGAAAAATCATGCAGTGATTCTTCTTCAAACTTCACACTTTGAGCTAGAATGAATTTTTAAGTGTGAGAGTCCAGAAATATATATCCTTTGACACCTTCAGGATATCCAACAAATATGAATTCAACACCTTGAGGCTCCAAATCCTTCCTCTTATATGTCGGAATGTGAGCTCATTCTTGTGAATCGAAAATACGAAAGTGCGACACTTTCGGTTTCTTACTGGTCCAACATTCAAAAGGAGTGGTGTCTTTGAGTGATTTGTGAGGAACTCAGTTTTGAATGTATGCTACACAATGAATAGCTTTATCCCATAGCTTGGGAGCTAATGATTTCGACTATAGCATACAATTTTCCATCTCTTTTAAGGATAGGTTTTTCCTCTTCGCAACACTATTTTGTTGTGGTGTATATGGCATTGTGTGTTGTAGTTGTATACTGATTGAAGGCTGTGGGAATGGGCCCGTAATGTCACTATGAATCATCCCAAGTGGTGAAGAAGCTCTCTGTTCCTTCTCTTTGTCAAACTTTTTCTCTGGATGCTTGCCAAGAATGCATCCTTGACATACACTGCTTGTGAATTTAATAGCTGGCAATCCTTCTACCATGTTTTCCTTGTTGAGTTGATGCAAGTACTTATAGTTTAGATGGCCCAATATTTCATTCCATAACCTGTTGATATCATTAGATTGTGACAGAAATACAGTGCTAATATATTTAGGAACAAAGTGGGAGAAGAAATACAAATGAGAACCCTGATATGCAATTCCATGTGCAAGTTGTGAGCCTGTGGAAATGTCAGTAATCACTATGGAGTCCGGAGTGAACTCCACCTTCCTTCCAGAACCAGAATGAGTGATATGATATATCAAGAGAATATTTTCAGACAGCGAGGGTATATGAATCACATTTGTGAAGAATCCCCCTTCAATATCAACAATTCCTTCTCCGCACACCTTTGCGGGTGTGGCATCTCCTAAGTAAATTGGGGATCTCGTGCTTTCTTTGATGGACGAAAATTCATCTTTTGATGCAGCCATATGGTTTGATGCACCTAAATCAAGGATCCAAGCTGATGGAGTGGATGTGAAATCCATTAAATCATGACCATCTCCTGATCTCCCTCCCGTTCTGTTATCATCTTTCTTCTTTGCATTTTCGGGCACCGTGAGATTGTGCTGTTGCAATTGCTTAGCCATCTCATCGATAGTCTTCCTCATGCAATTTTCTTCGGGATGATAACCTTTGGAAAAGTAGCTACAAAGTGTTCATTCCTTCTTCTTCTTACCCTTAGGCTCAGAATATTTCTTTGAAGATTGTGTGAATCTCTCCTTCTTCGATTCAGGAAATTTACCCGTTCCTTTTTCCTTGTCTTTTACACTACTCTTTGGAGCATCAGTAGCCACAAGTGCTTGGTTCTTGGAACACTTGATGGAACCCATTTAGACTAACTTAGATTTATCTTGAGTAAATTATACAATGAAATCATTCAATGGAGGCATTTTCCATTTTTCCTGAGTCAATTTAGATGCTTGAAAAAACAACACAAATACGGAATATTCAGGGCCTAGTTTTGAGAGAATTGAAAGGATGAGTTGTTCTTCCCCTTTCGTGACTCCACATGAATTAAGTTCAATGAGGATGGATTTGAACTCGGTGAATAATTCTTGCAAGTTGCTGAAATGAATTGGACTTAGGGATATGAGTTCATTCTCCAGTTGATGCACTCTTATTGCATCCTGCTTGCCAAATAGTCCTTCCAATGTGGTTCAGACCACATCGAGAGTAGTGGCTCCACTAACATGAAAGAGGAGATCTCTGGAAATTAATAGGAATATCATCCCAATTTCCTCATCTAATTTATTGAAATACTTTATCTTCTCCGCTGCAACAGTCGGTTCTTTCTCTGTTCCCATTGTTACCCGGTAAAGCCCTTTGCTTCGGAGGAGCATAGAGATCTCTGTCTTCCATTCGAAGTAATTGAAAGGATTTAGAATGAGTTTTTTGGGGTGAGAGAGACGATCCATTGCTGATTTATGCACCTCCTAATTATCTATACCTACAAATAAAACCATGTACAATCATATAGATTCAATCTAGCTCTGATACCATGTTGAATTCCTACAGAAACCTCGATAGATCTATAATTCTAGTTAAATTGAACACAAACAATTTGTTGATATTCAAGAGATGAGAGAAAGTTTTTTCTCCCTAAATCAGAGAATTATATTAATAAAAAGTGAATATACATGAGCAACCATCCTCAAAAAAGAAGAGAGGAGGTGAATATATAGAATTTCCAACATCAAAATTCTAGTAAAAAAAAGCTAGAAATAGCGAAAATAGGTGTCATAAGCTAAGGGAGATCACATAGTTCGACCTAGACCACTAAATATACATGTCAAAAACTCATTAATGTCCACAAGATTTAAGTGATGCGCATTAGATCACTTAAGCTCACTTAACTGACAAGAGAAGTAGTTCCAACTCACTTAACTGACCCAAAATAGTAGTTACTAATAATAGTAACGACAAAAACATTAATTAAGGAATAAATCTCTCACTCAAAGAGGAGGTGTGCATTCCATAATAATAGATGATTTTTTTCATGGGGAAGTTGGAATAAATCAAGAAAATCAAGAATAAATCGAGAAAATCAAGAAAATCAAGAACTGAGAGTTGAGTCTTGATCTAAACTTAGCAGTTTTCCCTAAAATCTAGGGATGAAGCGCCCTTATTCTCTATGTGGCTAAATTAGGTGAAATAAAGTGTAAATGAATGTATTAACCAAGATCTAGGAGTCTAGGCTAGGTATAAACTAATGTAAGTTAGGGATATGCTCCAACAACTCCACTGGGGATAGATCTTCCTTCTAAGGGTTGAAGTACTTTCTCTTCTTGCATTGCTCTTTTTCCTTTGTGTTTCTTGTCGTATCACTGCTTGGTAGATTATGTTCACTCTGAGTCTAAGTTTTCATCCTTTTTTCCCTTGCCTGGCCTTGTTTTAAAGCATGTATTCTCCTTTTCCATTGGCATTCGCGTACACACGCGTTCTGCCTCTCTGTAAGCTATGTATATACGCACTATTCTCCCGAAGAATCGCGTATACCACTTTTCCTTTCTTGTTTTCTTGGTTTAGTGACTTTTGGGTGAGTTTTGATGTTTGTTGAGCCTTCTTAGGTCTCTGTAGTGCCTGTTGAGCTTCTTTGGGTTGATGAGAAGCCTGTTGGGAGTTGAATTTATGGGCATAGTTTTTCTCATTGTTTTTAATTTTTTGGTTTGTCCTTGAACCCTGGGTTGTTTCCTTGGCTACTTGGTATTCTACTTGAGTTATTTCATTTATACACAGTAGAATTTATATATCAGGTTGCTTTTCAGTCCGTGCACTTTCTCTTTAATATATTGAAAATACAAAAAAATAGGCATTTTTGCATTGGTTAACATTTTTGTTTTTGAACCTTTATCATTAGCTTAGTACATTTAGCAAAAGATTGCATTTTACTTGCGAATTGTAGAGTTGAAATTGAAAATTTCACTATTTTTATTAACATATCATTCATTGAAAAGTTAAAGGTAGACTTTGCATTGTATTAAGATTTATCTTTTGCAGATTCATAACATCATGTGTTTCACTTCCATGCCCTTTTGAGTAATCACAACCAACACAATTTATGCCTTAAATTAAAATTGATTAGTCACAATTTTATTTTTAGGGTGCACAAACTAGCCTAGGATTTAGTGCCTTGGAATAGGATTTTCTTAGTAAACTTCTCCAAGGAAATTAAATCAACATATGTGTCTGAGATAGGGAGTTGAGAAGTCCATTGTATAATTGGTAATATCAGGAGGCTACGCTCACACCGGAGTTAATCATGAGGTCACGGAAAGTTAGTTGAAGGGATAACCCTTGGATACTCGCCTAGCGTCAGAGATATTTCTATGGATTTATTCATATTTGGGGATCTTGCTAGTACCCATACCTCCGTGAGAGGAATTTCTTTCAAGGTTTTGGGCTTTGCTACTCTACCTATATGGTGATCCAAACTTATGACTACTAACATGTGCATCAGTTATACAATGGTTTATTAGTTTCTTGACTTAGGTATCTCATAGGTTACTTGTACGGGTTATTCTTCTTGTATCTTGGGTCAGATAGAGGTCGAACAACACACGACCTTTATGGAGGATTACCTGTCTGGGGGGATCTGACCGACTGGTTGTTAATCCCACAAGGACCTCTATAATTGATTATGTTACCTCCAAACTTTAGCATCGAGTCTCAAGTCCCTCTTGGATGAGGCATACCTTCTTTAGTGAGGGAGGCCACTCAGCCACTTTAGCCCATTTGCATGCATATTGGCCGTTTGACTTTTTGGTATGCTCTTTGACTACTAGTTGGCCTTAGAAATATCTATTGGGTTTCACCATCATGGATATTGGAGCTTCTTTTTCTCCCTCATTTGTTGCTACCTACCACATGATGCCTATGCATTTCATGGGGACGGATCCTTACACTTTTTGCAATGGTGTGCAGAATTACAACACTCAGTCCGTGCCTTGGGTTTCTAGTAATTTTTCTATCGATATGTCTTAACTCATGCAATCCTATCCATGGTCCATGTATATGAATCCTAGCATGGGATCCGGGGGAATCATGGCTCCGATGCCTACTTCTTCGTTTGATATGAGTCATGTCCCCATGGGAGGTTGGAACCTCCCCCCTTTTGAATCTCATGATAACTATGCTCTTCCAAGAGCCAATGCTTAGATAGGTTCCTTTCCCACTTATTATGCACCACCCACACATTTATCTCCCACCATGTCAGTTCCTTCAAACATTTTTCCCATGAATGGCCCTCAGACGCCTCTGGGTATCTCATATGGGGAAAACCAATTTTACGGTTCGAGCTACCCTCTTTATGGAACCCCTTCACAAGGGGGAAAAATATATCATCACTCAAATAATTCTTATCCGACCCCGATCCCTTCACAGGCCTCAGTGATGATGCCCATCCAATCTTCTTCAAAACATTTTAGTGCAAGCTATCACCCTTCTGGGCAGGGATGGGGAGTACACCAGGATCCTTCCTAGCTTGCAATGTTTTGGAATCAATATTTCCTCGAACCTTGGAATCAAATACCGCCATCTATCATTAGCCCAGTCACTATCAGTCACATTGGTGCTCCATCCCCAACCTCTGCTAGTCATGTCGGAGACAGGTCAACATTTTCTACAAATTATGTCGACAACTCACACCCAACCTCTACTAATTATGTTAGGGGCACCATACTTTTTACTCTGAATCATAACCGTGTCACGTCTACAACCTCTATTCATCATTCAAGAGACAAATATTTTTCCCCTGCTAATTACATTGAGAAGCCTAGATGTCTCAGAGATAAGCCTAAATTTCTTTGCAGGACTTGTGAAGGAAATCACCTTACTCGTTTGTATCTGGTTATTGCCGAGATACCAGAAGCATGGGGCTCACCCAAGAGCCCTTCGAATTTTGAGACATCCCTGGTTTCTCCTCACACTACTTCTCCTTTGATCACCTCGGTGGTCCCACCACCACAATTCCCTCCTGACCTCACCTCCTTTTTCGAAAGTGAAGTGCCCCCTACCCCTGTTACTATGCATCATCTTCAACCTATAATTGAAGAAGTGGCCACACCAGTGCAATATATGGTCAATCCTACTCCCCCTGAAGACAGTGATGCACCTTTCAGTCATGTCATCGACATTTCAAATCCTCCCCCTTCTGAATGAGAGAGATTTATTCTTCCCCTGAATGCTTTCCCTCCAAGTCTTGACAAGATTCCCTTTGATTGGGATGACCTAATGGGGCATCCCATGCCCCCACCTATGTATTTTACATTAAGAGACATTACTTAAACCATCATGGAGACTGTATCCTCTGTTATCACTTTCTCCTCCTCAACTTGGAGAGCTCTGGATTTTCCCAAGCTCTTGTCAGCTATCCATGAGATACTAACTTTCCGTGGAAGACCGAGACGGGATCCTTGGCCTCCCCCTTTACATGTTGATTAAGACACTGAAAATGAGTCTTAGTTAAGCTCTTTTCTGACTCATCTAAAACCCAAAAATATTTCCAAGTGATTTGTCCCTTTCACTCTCGTTAAATTGAATTTGAAAGGTCATGAGTCTTAGTTAAGCTCTTTTCCAACTCGTTATAAAAAATGGAAAAGATTGCCGAGTGAACTTGTCTTTTTCACACTCGTAAATTGAATTTGAAAAGATGTCTATTTGGCACAAGTTTATCCCTTTTTCACACCAAGTAGACTATAAGACATAAAAAATGATATTTTTTGGCATTAAGTTGTGATTTCATCTCATGTCCTCGCTTGCAGTATTTATCCTTTATCCGATTCTCTCTTTGCGTTATAAACCGTTGCCTAAAAAGTTTTGCATCCTCAACCAAGTAGATCCTTTTTTATATCCTTCACAATTTGACTCCCTATACCCTGGAGGAGACATCACCCCGAGTGTCCATCTCCCACATGCATTTCCTTTCATTAAGCATAGGTACGTTCCACTGCTGGAACTAGTTTTGCTTACTTTCGACATTTGTTTCCTCCTCTGTATCATAGAATTCATTTGTATGAAAAAAAAAAGACAGGCGGGAAGGGAGTACTATATTATAATTGGCAGTAGTCATGTCACCTTTGAATAGAGCACAAAATTATTAAGTCCTTGTGTCATCATAATTTTGGGCTTTAGCATGACCTTAGGAAGTTGATTTCATTACAGATTTTTCTCTACCGATTGGTTACTCTTCCAATCCCTATAGAGAATGTTTTTGATGCCTCCTGCATATAATCATCACATCATTGATTCTATGCTACCAGATTCCACCACATGTCTCATGATCTCATTCAAAGGAAGTCTCACAACCTGCATTGACCACTCCTCATAAATCTTGACTTTTCATGTCGGCCATACCCTCAGTTTTTCTCAGAATCACATGATACTATGGTCTTATCATGCACCCTGGCCCTAATTGCATCATCGGTAGGTCACCTTGAACCTAGCAATCAACATTTCATCATTGGTCGTTGACTCGGTGGTTTCCCTTGTGTTCGACAGCAAGACATCTATTCACACTTTGGGATTCATGTATTGTCTTAGATTCCATTAGCCTTATTGATGGTTTCCTCACCTCTGTCATCAGTTTTCATCATTGCCTGTTATTCAGAGGGTATTTTTCGTGTATCACTTGCATTTGATACACGCGAAAGACACACAGTGTCATTAGTTTGTGAACATGTTCTTCATCCGATCTCCAACAAATCATGAAGCTCCTACTTTGTTCCTCATGCTGACTGATGAGAGATGCCTTAATGCTCTCCTTTCAGCGGGTCTCTTTCCATCGACTTCATCTCATCTATTTTGGATACGAGACCTAGATTTTTATGGGTACCTTGAGGCTTGCAGTCATTAGTGGCAGGCTCTCTCGCCATTGACATATGCGAATACATCAATGTCTCCTGATCAATGGATTTCTCAAATGTTCAAAACCAACTCCTTTATTCACACTTGTAGGAATGTACTTAGTGCATTGATACCTACTTTCATTATTGGTAGGGCCTGGTCTCACGTTTTTTAATGGTATACCTCAATGACCGGTAATCAGACAATCTCTCATTATGTTCGACCTCAACTCCTTTATTCACATGATGTAGACTTTCACCCTTGGTGGATAGTGTAGAAGACTTGAAGGTATCATTATGTGGCCACAACTTTCCTAAGTTGTTGCTTCCCTTTCATTGGACCAACACCTGTTCCACTTTAGTGATCATGGGAGATCAGATTATACTCCATGGTATACAGATATCTTTAGATTGATTTTTAGACTGGTTTCACTGGGCCTTGTTCATGACTATGACAACCTTTGGCATATAACTGCATTGTGTCTTCCTATTCATGGCCACAGACACTTATTTGGTATATTTTTAGCAAGGATCTGCATTGTATTCTTGGCAGCCATGTATGCAAAGTCAGTACATAATGTAATGAGAAATCAGGTTCGCCTAGCTTTTTCTCTACCACTCCACTCTTGGGTTATTTATAATGTATTTCGGACGTCACAAATACTCCTTTGATCTCACACATTAGGGGGCATCTGTTATAGCAAGATTTTCCTCACCATTGCTATCTTGCACAGAGGGCCTTTTTACATTTCCCTATGCAGACTTATCTTCCCTTTTTTAACAAATCTAGAGCTAAAAATAAACATTTTTCCACATATACGTGTCCTATCAACTATACATCAAGCATATACAAAGGCTTCTCCACTACAGACCATGTACATCAATATTTGTGCCAAAAAATACAAAAATGGAGTCGGGTTTCCATGTCATGACAAGAGATCTATCATCCTTGGCCTTACATATACTGGAAACGTTCAGACTCGGCCCTTCAATGGAATTTTGAAGGCTATAAGAGCACGATTTCGAGCTATGGAAAAGAGGAGAAAGCATTCAAATTTGAGAGCAAAGTTACCCTGGAGAAATTAATTCCTATTGATCCTGCATCCCTTTGTCCCTCAAGTCTGAACACAGTGTTCAACCCCCGAGCTCTTTGCCTATTGTTGAGAGAAACTCATTGTCTCTCTCTTTTGATCTTTCCTTTGGTGGAGGATTGAAGTGGTGGAGACCCAATTGGAAGGAACTTGGTTCCTAGGTTTCGAACCATTCTGACATGGAAGTCTATAATGTTGACACTTATGTTGTTCAATTATTAATAGAAATACTCCTTTCCCATCCTATTGGTATCATGAAAATATATTATTATCATCCATGGGCATGTTTGTAATGTTTATTAATGGATTATTCTATCTGATGTGCTAACCCCTTTTAAATTATTACTATATACTTTCTTTTCTTGTTTGTTTATAACTTATTGTAGGTACAAAGCTTTGGGTCGAAGTGCTCAATGGTGGAACATCATCAAATGTTGGATCGAGGTAGGCCTCTTTTTTATCTTGCACATTAGTTTATATAGCATACAATGGAATTGAGTTGATTTCTGTAGTCATACCTATCTGTTGTGGTTTACCCTTGGCCATAGAGAGTTTTCCCCTTGTAACAAGGATGAGAAAGGCGTTGGTATCCCAAGGCCTCAAAAATCCAACTCCTAGAGATAATTGCTAGAAACTAACAAAGGTTAGGCCCTAGAGATTTCTCTTTTCCTTGAACAAATTATAATAAAATATGTAATAAGAAAGGAAGTAGGGTTACTAGAGTTCTACAATGGTAAGGCTCTAGTTTATACTTCAAGATAGGTGCCTTCCAATAAATTTTAGCAAGTGGAAGACTACAGAGAAAAATATAGTAACATATATCTTTCTCCTAGGGTTCCAAGCAAGCAATTTCATAATATTAGACATGAAAAAAGTAAATTAACCATAAGAATTCATTCACAATAAAGAAATGCATATTTTACACTTACTTCACCAAGAATAATCAAGCATAAACCCTAGTTCAAGATCCTCCACATGAAAATTTTCCAAAATACACCAAGAAATGCCTCCTCCAAGAAGTGTGCACCACTAGATTTCAACCAATAACCCTTAAAGAGGGTCAGATTTCACACCACCACTTGTGTGATGAGTGAATCGTGGAAAAATATGAGAGTTTTATCTCTTATTTATAGAATGTTAATGACCTTTAATTATTTTTTTAGGTCATAAAAGGCCGAGATGGACAATTTACATCAAAAATCTAGTTTTTACATAAATTCAATATTCAAACCCTAATTTCACTTTTAGAGATGACACATTCCCTTATAGGGTGAAATTAGACCCATAGGATAGAACTCTAGTCCTCAAAGGAAAAATGAGTGGCCTCGAGAGGCCCCAAACTATGCCACAGGTACCAACTAGCACCAGATCGTCCTTATAAATGCCAAACCCTAACTGGATGATGTCAAGATTCAACATGATGATGTCAGGGAACCTCAAGAGCCAATGTCATTGTGGAAGGACAAGACCCCCTTGGGTCTAGGCCTGCTAGAGTGTCTCAGGGAAAAAATACTTCTTCCTTCTTGGTGCCATCTTTTGGTGTCTCTCTGCCCTTGGTTGGGTTCACAACATCCATCTGCTAGTATTTCATCCCTATGGAGATATGATCTAATCACCCCCCCACATGCACCTATCCACCGGGTAAAGTCCTGCAGCAACAAAAAATACACCCTCCATGGGCTCATAAGTCACAAGGATCATAAAATGTCAATCACCTCCAATAATCAAATTACCCAAACATGTGCATCAAACCCCCCTTCACCCAAATAAATGCTCAAATACGTTATGCAATTTAACAAGTCAGGTTTGGAGAGGGTCTCAGGATGTCCTATTGGGATAATCCTCCTCAATTTTTGGGTGTTTCCCAAGTGAATACCAATCTAGGTCATGTAGGTGTGTGAAATGGTGCAGGGGGAATGTTTGGGCAAAGGGTGCAGTGATAATAGGGAAATGTAGGTCTTGCCTGTGGGTGCCTCTGTAGAGGGTGAGATGTACCTTTTCATGGATGCCATTGTTTTCTATCCCATTCAATGCCTTTTATTCTTTGTCTTATTGTTTTTTCTTTTCAAGGAAAAAGTTGGGGGACATTGTCCTGGCGTGGTGACTAGTGGTGACAGCGTTACCCATAAGCACTTCATTGAAATGAGAATGTTGGCTCATGATAAGACCCCCTTTCTCTTGGCAATGCACCAACAGGCACTACCCTAGTTTGGGGAACAGGTAGATTATATTGTCATACCGCTACATGCCCATGGACAGAATAGGCCGAGTCATGATGAGACCTCCCATCCACCAACTAGACCTTGAGTTTTATTTTATCTTACGGGTCCCATTTTCTTACTGAGAAGCTTTATATTTATTTCTCAGGAATCCCTACATGAAGTATATCAAAGGTTTTAGTTTAGATTTTAACTCTTACCAGCTACTTTTACCCTCTGGGCCTTTATCCCCTTCTTCCCACAAGGCAAGGTACAACCCTTCCTAGTGTGGAAATGTAACATCTCGATTATAACCCTTATAAACTATAATGTATTATGTAAATATGACTTAGGCTGGTGAGATGGTAAAGTTGAAAAGGGGCTAGAGTGCCTACGAAATTTAACACTTCCTATACATTAATAAAATACACCGTTCGCTTCAAGACCAACAAGGAAAAAAGATATAGGCGGCTATGATTCCACGAGATAGGGGGCTTAAGGGGATAAGTCTTTTTATTATTATTTTATTTACCCATAATTGATTTTATGGAGAAGAGGGGGTTACATGAAATTCTTGGGAGGGAGGCCATGTGGATCTTGTCTTCATGTAATTATTTAAACATCCCTTGGGGGTTGTTTTGGGGTCGTTATTCCCTTGGTTTTTCCTCTTCTCAGTAGTTCACTTTTTCTTCTTCCTCGTCACTCACTACTGTGAGTTCGTGTGCTCTTGGGATGAGCATGGAAATGAATGGAAGGAAGAGGAGAGCCATCGTTGAATGGATGTAATACTTTACTGATTATTCCAAGAGGGAATGGATGCCCATGTGCATGAACTTGATGGCAATTCAGATTGAGCTATCCATAGCTAAGAGTCCTTGGAATTTCCTGTAGGGATATTTCTTTACCAGTAGAACTGAATCCCTAGAGATAAATGGAACAACCTCGAGGACTGCATGGCAAATAAAGGTGTTCATTTCTTGGGGTTGTGTAGGTTGAGGGGGAAAGAGAGATGAAAATTAGTATTGCTATGAGGTTGGGAAACCTAAGAGCTACTTAGACAAATACTATATAGTTATAATTGGCCTAGGACCCACCCTTGTGGATTCATATCCCTGGCTCGGTGGTGACCTACTATTGAGTGTAAATGAACAACAACGTCTATGGTTGGGAGGAACATCCTAGGTCTATAGACAGTTGGTGAACGTTTACTTCCAAAGATAAGTGCTCTCTGTGTTTTTTGTTTAATGCATTCCACTATGTATTTAATTATCTCTGAGATATGTATTCTAATGTGCCTGTCTACTGGTTATTTGTTATGCATGGCACGTGGCTTACCTCTTTTATCTTTTGGCATGGATCTTGTCTTATGCATGTGGTGTGCATGCTCCTAACATTGTTGAGAAACCCTTTTCCTTTGAATTAGATATTAGAGAACTGAGTCTTGGGACTGCAACGTGCTTAGCCTGCAAGTGGTTGTGTGTGTTGTAGCCTATTTAAGTGGCGTAGCACGGTCTCTGGGTGGTCGGGTAAGTTACAGATTGGTATCATAGCTTCTGGTTGAAACATCAGTGTGATATGGGCCAGGTCTGTTGGTCAGAGTCTCATGGTTGAGATCAAATTCTAACCGTGAAGTTGAAAAGCTCAAGAGGAATGGCATTGCAAAATCTACGCAGGAGTTAGAACGTCATAGATCCTTTGTAAGGGTTTGAAGGATTGTGACCGTCCTCTTCGAATTCAGGAGAGATCGCCACTGTGGGATCAAGAGAGATTCAAGATCATTGGATTGGAGGGCAGGTGAACAAGGGTCATCTAATGAAAGTGAAGCAAAGGTTAAGTCAAAACCGTCAGATTTCTTTGAGAGAGATCGACAACCAGGAGGCATGGCGGGGAACCAATTTACATGGGATTTAATTCCCCAAGGTGGTCCTACAATTCAAACCACAATTTCACTGAGGGGTTACGTGTCAACGTCAGAATAATTGTGGGGTGAAAAGAGGGTTACTCCAAACCGTCTATTCATGCCCCTGCAAATTGAAAGGCATGCAATGATGTGACATGTTAGTGCTCAAACATCAAAAATATGAATAGCTGTGGTAGTTGGGAACTGTTGATATATAGGAGGACATGCGTCAACTGATCATGTGATATGGATAAAATGCTCTAGGAAAAAGCAAGGGAGGAGAAGTTTAGAGTTGATATTTTCGGACCCCGGAGCTCAAAAGTGAATCTCAGTTGTTCGATTAAAGAGGATACGTGGTGCAAATCCATGGACTCCAGGTGAAGACCCAAAGTGAATCTCATCCATCCAATTAAGGAGGACACGTGGTGCAAAACCGTGGAATCTGGGTGAAGACCCAAAGTGAATCTTGGTCATTTGATCCAAGAGAACACGCAGCAGAAATCTGCGCACTTTGAGGGAAAGAGAAGGTTGAAAGTTGAGGTTTTCGAAGTCTAAAGATCCAAAGAAATTGTATCCATCAATCTACGGGAGACACACATCAGTAGATCACGAGCTTCAGATAAAAGCATTTCAAAAAAAGTTGAGGGTTGAGATTTTCGAAGCCCAAAATTTCGAAGTGATGTGGCTTGCAGACGTCACCTGGGATGATGTGGAGACATGGGATGTGTGCCATGTGTTAGTAAGTTTTGAGCATATGGAGTATTGGGGTGTCAGTTAGAATGTGACATGTGTCACCTGCCTGATTGGGCCACGTGTCCACTTCCATTATTTCACCATGTGGCGACAAATCATGTAGTTCAGAGACTGGGCACTCCAAAGGGGAAATATGTGACAGGTTGCATTTGGTCGAAAATTCCCGAAGGCCCAAAGTTCATAGTACATATCGATATTTGATCCTAGAAGACACAAGGTAGTAGATCTCGCAGCGTTTCGAAGGATCGGTGCTCTGAGAGAAAGTGAAGGTGTAGAGTTTGAAACTCCCGAAGCCCAAAGATCCGAAGCAATTCACAACCGTTGATCTGTGGGAGGACACATGTCGACAGATCATGAAATCTGGGTAAAAACATTCTGGGGGGAAGCAAGCGGAGAAATTTGAGACCTATGAAGGACAGAGTTTCGAAGTGGATCTTGATCATTGATTGTGAAAGAGGATGAGGGTCATTGATTTGGTCCTGGTTGAAGGTTCCAAAGTTGCAAAGCACTGAAGACTGAATTCAATGTTAACTATTGATCTACCTCGGGAGATTTCCTAACCAATGATCAAGTAAAGTGGAAGGATAGCGTAAGTGGAGGTGTTAAATGAAAAAAAGTGGACACCACCGCTTTATGACTCATTCAATGGGTAATCACTTTAGAGTAATTTCTACTCTGGAATTCAGGAGCCATGAATAACCGAAGTTCCAAATTAAATGAGAACCATCCAGCTTGTCCTGACATTAAGACGTGACCGTTGATTTTGATAAGTGATCAAGAACTTCTTAGCTTAGTGCCTGGTCACCACCTATGGTCATATGGAATAAATAAACAAATGAAAAAGAAGAGGAAACACTCAAATCAATAAGCCCGTGGTTTTGCGCATATGGTCATATGTAAATGGTTTGAAGGAAGCGCCTTGTAAAGATTTAATTCAACAGAGAGCTAACAATAGAATAATATAGAGAATTGATAAAGGATCAAAATATGATCTGTTTGTGAACTGAGAACACAACAAAAGCATGAGTACAATATAATGAGTCAATCCGTGTCTTTGATCAACTCATGAAGACAAAAAAAATTAGACATAATCATGATTAAGAGAAAGTTAATTCATGAGCATTACGAATAAAGGATAAAAAAGAAAAATGATATTAATTAAATAATAATATTATCATTTAAACTAAAATGTACCTATTAATTTAATTAACAATTTTTATATGATATGTATAGTTCTAACAAGATGGATGCTTGCAGGTTTATCAGGATTAGAGGTATAACGGATACAATTCAAGAATATGATTAGATATTAGGGTCATGGAAGCATGACTATTCTTACAAAAGTTGGATGAGGTACTACAAAAGAAAGAATCCTCACATGGGACATGAAGCTAGCAGGTGAATAATGTCATTAATGGGAATAGAAAGGAAAATTAAGGCTCCATATCCTTGAAGGTAGAGATGTGTAGACAGTTGCAAGCTTCATGTGAAAGGAACCATAGAACTTAAGAGGCGGTGTGTGAATAATCTCTATGTGTCAAACATAGGAGTTCCAGGGAAGAATTTGTTAGATATGACTTATCTACTATCTAAAATCTTAAATCAGAGTTCAAAGTGGAAGCAAGATGCTAATGCAAAGGAATTGGAATGCTCTCTCACTTCAAAAGTGGCACTGAATGAAAATGGATTTCCATTGGGGAATGGTACTAAGTGGGAAAGAATGGCCAGGTGGAACGTGGCTGGAAAAGTGTTCAGACCCAGGGAATCATAGTGCAGATGAGAAGAATGGGAGCACATAAGGAATCAAAGATCTAAAGGAATTCAAGGACAACCAACTACAACATAAATAGATAAATAAATAAGTGAATTGAGACAGAAATGCACTAGATTTCATGAAGCATACAATGAAGTTAAATTGCATATGCATTAGTAGGCATGCTGACAGTAAATGCTTAGTGCATATGGATGTGTAATTTTGCATATGTACATGCTTGGATATGCATATAACATGATGGTGAACTTAGAATACTCTGTTATTATAAAATAATGTTTGAGTATGACTAAAGGATGGATTATGTATTTAGGAAAAATGATATAGCAAGGTTAAATATGTGGATGTTGTTGTTGCTTATAATTTCCATCGAGTTGAAGATCCAGGAGGATGGTAGGAATGGTGATCAAAATGATGAAGGGGTAAGTTTGTGAGCTTCTACAAATATCAGTTGGTCAGACAACAACAAGTAGGTTGGTAACAACCAGATAGGTATGCATTTAGTTTATGTTGATGCATACATGTTGAAGGGGATCGAGGTAAGGATTCCTTCAGTTAATTTTCAGTATTTAAATTGATATGTAATGGTCGAAGGCCTAGACTGTGTAAGTGTTGTTGATGCTAGAATGCACTTAGATAAAATGTGAGTTGCATATTATGTTATGATTTGTTATGGGATCATAACTGGGTTAATTCAGAACACATACTCCTTATATAACAATGAATACCCATAGAGCTAGTAATGTGTGAGACCATAATATGGTTGGATATGGAAGGGTATAGTGCTATGTGAGTGCTCGATGGTATCTACTTTATATCCGATGTTTAGATTGCAACCTGTTTTCCAACACTGAAAAGAACTTAAGGATTATATTCTTGGTGTTGTGTTTGGGTGGAAAAGGAAGGTAACCAAATAGTTAGGCAAGCAATAGGAAGTGTGTGGATGATGTGTTGAATCATTGGCCAGACCTTCCAACTTATCATGGTGGAATACATGACATAGTTATGTGGTATTATGTAGTCAATGCATGGATGCATTGTGTAGATGTGAGCATGGGTATTGGCACATTGATTATTATCTTATTAACTGTGGCATTATGAAAAGCCTGTGTGACTGATAATACATATGTATGTAATGATGAGTTCATTACACTTGATAGTTGGATTAATAGAAGTAATTGACTTGTAGTTGTAAGAAATTCTAAGAACACTTTGTGATTTTGTTCTGAATCATTCCCATGAGAATGTATGTCTTGTACATGAGATAGTGACAATTTGTTTGGCTGAGGAATGTTGAAATTGCAGGAGGAAAGGGGTGTTGGACATGGCAGTGTTGTAAGACCATAAACAAGACCAATGCCTATCGCTGCAAGAGTCAAATTATTATGAGCAAAAGCTCATGTCTAAAAGTTTTATTTTTCCTATATAAAACAGTTTTGAGAATTATGATTTGATAATTACTGATGAATAGTTTTGGCTGAATGTAAATTGAAGAAATTGCAAGTAGAATGGTCTTGGATATGGAAGGGATGTAAGCCCATAAGGAAGACTTATATATACAACTACAAAGCCAACCATTATGAGCAGAAGGATCATGCTTGGAAAATTTTATTTTCCTGTATAAAACATATTTGACATTTATGTTTGAAATGGTTATAATGATATATATTGATGACTCTATGTGTATAATACAAATGATATTTTGGATATGCAAGATGGAAAGCATGGAAAAGGATAATGTTGTGACATGAGAACCTTGTGTCTCTACAAATCTTCTTGTGCAAGAGAACCTTGGTTGTTAAGAACCAAACATCAATATAGCATAGAAAAACCTTAGGAAAAGTACTCAACGCCTTGAAAAAGAGATAATTTCAGATAATAAGCCTCTTCAAGGGGGAAACCTCCTTTTACCCCACTTAAATGCTCAAGTACCAGATGATTCAAAATGAAAATGTCTCCTTGGTATATATAGGAGACTAGGAGGTATAATTACAACTAATGGCCTAAAGCCGACATAAATAAAATAACATTACTAATCTAA
>ML793498.1:242260-257323 GCA_009831015.1 Picea engelmannii | reverse complement strand
TCATGAATTTCATGGGATGCATTTTCACTTTCAGGTGTCTTCTCTATTATGAAATTTTTCAATACTTCCATGATCTCCCCTTTTAAACCATCTATCTTAGTGTCCAACTTAGCTTCCATTGAATCCATCTTAGTATCCAACTTGGATTCCATTGAATCCATCTTAGTATACAACTTAGCTTCCATTGAATGCATCTTAGTATCCAACTTAGCTTCCATTGAATCCATCTTAGCTTCCATTGAATCCATCTTATTTTGTAGTTCATTTATGTCCCTACGCATTTCTTCACTTTCATCAAGAGTTCAAGTAGGATTTTCTTGAGGCTTATTTGGTGTAGAAGTTCCTTTTTTGGGTGGAATGTTGGCCAAGTATCACTTTTGAACCTTGATTTTGAGGTGGTTCTGCTAGACAATATTTCTTCTGTTGTATCTCCCAATTTTTGGCCCTTCTAGGTATGAAACTTTCTCTTATGTATTGCTCTGATATTTCTTCTCTAAAATGCCACAGGTCTGATCAAAATTGGATCTGCCAAGTGGAATTTACAATAACTTCCCCACAACTTGCCGATTTTTGGCCTTTCCAGGAGATCTCACTTGTATAGCATGCCCTGCACAAAATAATTGATATAAAATTCAGAAACTCACACCCAAAATACTACAAACAGTCCAAAATCCAATGCAACTAGTCCCATGCAATTTGGATTCTCTAGGAAGAATTTATGAATGTTTTACCTGGAACACCTTCTTGAGACTAGTCAATAGGGCTAGTCAGATACCCTATCATACACAGGGTGTATCTACAAATTTAAGATGACTCAGAAGATGAAATTTTTATAAAAGATACAATACTAATTTCTATCAATGGCCTCCAGAGTTCAAGGTATGAAACATTACAGAAAATTTTTTATAGCGAAAATTCTGCAATGACTCATTTCAGGATGATTCTAGAACCCTATCTTGTACAGGCTGTATCTCCGAAACTATAAGGCCTTCGGAGCTAAATTTTGAACCCAACGTACCTTGATCTGTATTATAAATACCCTCCAAGCCATTCCTTCTGAAACATTGTAGAAAACAAGTTATAGAGAAAATTCCACGGTGTCTTAGATGTAGCAGCGAAACCCCAAGACCTTGAGCTCTGAAACCATATGTTAAGAACCAAACATCAATATAGCATAGAAAAACCTTAGGAAAAGTACTCAACGCCTTGAAAAAGAGATAATTTCAGATAATAAGCCTCTTCGAGGGGGCAACCTCCTTTTACCCCACTTAAATGTTCAAGTACCAGATGATTCAAAATGAAAATGTCTCCTTGGTATATATAGGAGCTAGGAGGTATAATTACAACTAATGGCCTAAAGACGACATAAATAAAATAACATTATTAATATAAATTACAACTAATGGCCTAAAGCCGACATAAATAAAATAACTTTACTAATCTAATATGCCCCAATTAAGGGGTAATGAGCCAATATTATGGCTTAACATTGGTCAAGCAAGATGGATCACCTGAGGGACTGCATAGTAGAGAAGGGGATTCCTGAGCCTTGGCCTGGAAGGTGAGTGACCACAAGGAAGATGAGACTTTGATAGCTCTTGATTGGGGTCATGCACATAATGGGTATGTTAGGGAAAAATAATGAGCCAAGTTAACTAGACAACCATATGGATGTAGATCCATGAACCGCGCAGATAAGTATTATATTGGATTATGAAAATTTACTCTTACAATATGAGAAAGAATGATAATTTTATGCACAAATTTTGAACTGACATGCTCGCTAATTTGAAATATTGTAGGAAAACGATGAATGTTGAAGATCTAGAAAAGTACTAGACTATGAGATAAAACAAGGTGATGTTGGAGCAACTAAATGACAAAGGCATGGAAGGAAGAAAGTCTAATGGACTTGCTACAATTGGAGCTCTGGAACCCACAACTATGAAACTTCTTGGTCGAGTGCACTGAATTCAGGGTGAAGTGGAACAACCTGAGGGACTGCATGGCAGATAAAGGGGTTCATTTCTTTGGTTTGTGCTGGGTTGAGAAGGAAAGAGATATTGTTGGTTGGAACTGCTGCCAGAAATATAAACTCTGAAGATCATCATACATGTTTTGGGTCGGAATGCCTATGCATACATGTTTTAGGCCAGAGTGCCTATGTATAGAAGATTGGGCTGGATTTTTTATGTGAATTAATTCTAGAGGGCTTGGAATTGTAATGGTAATAACATTGGAATGGTGGTGTGCACTGAGGCAAGTGACAAAATAAGGGGAGGGGGATGCAGCATCCTGATTCTAACCCTTATAAACTATAATGTATTATGTAAATATGACTTAAGATGGTGAGCCGATAAAGTTGAAAAGGGGCCAGAGTGCCTAGAAAATGTAACAATTCCTATACATTAATAAAATACACTGTTGGCTGCAAGACCAACAAGGACAAAATATATAGGGGATATGATTCCACGAGAGAGGGGGCTTGAGGGGATAAGTCTTGTTATTATTATTTTATTTACCCATAATTGATTTTATGGAGAAGAGGGGGTTACATGAGCTTCTTGGGAGGGAGGCCATGTGGCTCTTGTATTCATGTAATTATTTTAACATCCCTTGGGGACTGTTTTGGGGTCATTCTTCCCTTGGTTCATCCTCTTCTCAATGGTTCACTTGTTATTCTCCCTCTTCACTCACTATTGTGAGTTCGTGTTCTCTTGGTCTAAGCATGGAAATGAATGGCAAGAAGAGGAGAGCCATCATTGAATGGATGTAATGATTTACTGATCATTCCAGGAGGGAATGGATGCTTGTGTGCATGAACTTGATGGTAGTTTGGATTGAACTGTCCACAACTAAGAGTCCTTGGAATTTCCAGTATGGATATTTCTTGACCGGTAGCACTAGAGCCTTGGGGAGAAATGGAATAGCCTAAGGGACTGCATGGCAGAGAAAGGTTTTCATTTCTTTGGGTTGTGCAGGATGAGGGGGAAAGAGAGATAGAAATTAGTATTGTTGTGAGGTTGGAAAACCTAAGAGCTAGTTAGCCAACTACTATGTATTTATACTTGGCCTAGGACTCGTCCTTGTGGATTCATAACCCTGGCTCTGGGGTGACCTACTGTTGAGCGTAAATGAAAAACAACATCTATGGTTGGGAGGAACATCCTTGGTCTATATCTAGTTGGTGAACGTTTACATGAAAATATATGTTCTATTTGTGTTTTTTGTTTAATGTATTCCACTGTGTATTTAATTATCTCTGAGATATGTATTCTAATGTGCCTGTCTGCTAGTTATTTGTTGTGCATGGCACATTGTTTATCTCTTTTATGTTGTGGAATGTATCTGGCCTTATGCATGTGGTTTTCATGCTCCTAACATTGTTGAGAAACCCTTTTCCTTCGAATTAGAGATCAGAGAACCGAGTCTTAGGACTACAACATGCCTTGCCTTCAGGTGGTTGGGTGTCTTGCAGCCTATTTAAGTGGCATAGCCCGGTCTCTAGGTGGTCAGGTATGTTACAGATTGGTATCATAGACCCACCTAGTGGCAAATTTCATAGATCCACCTAGTGGCAACTCATCCTAAAGGGAAACAACTTACTAGGGAATGTTTTCACCTCCCATGTATGAGCAAGTTAAAGAGCGTACTTTCCAAGAAAACTTTATGAAATGAAGGAGAATTTAGTGCAACATATTTAAATTCTTCGAAAACCAGAGTGACACATACCATGATACCTAGACTCATTATCCCATGGAGAAACACCCACTGCTACTTCAGGACCATGCTGGTGGGATGGATGTTGTTGTTGCAGATAGATGGGATGCATTGAATAAAATATAGTCCCTTCAGGGCCAAGCTCGAGTTGTATGGCTCTCGGTACTCCATGTCTAGGACCTATGGGCCTCGAGACATAATCTCCTTAGTTATCTCTAGGATAAGGGATGATATTTGGCTCCAACTTGGGGACATTTTTTTACCGTAGAGTGCATGAGAACCTCAACATATCTGGCGTGACCTGTATATGCTAGATCTCAAAAAATGGAATCAATAATATTTAGGGTGGTGATATCATCCCTCACTCATATATGATACAATGGAATAAAATTAAGCAAGCATATATATACAAAATTAAAATGAAACTACAATTATACTACTCTAGCATGATATGCAAATGGTATATACAATAAATGCAAATTCCTACCTACCTCTACTTACTCGTAGGTTGAATTCTAGGTGTAGTCAAATAACTAGTTAAACCATCCTAGAAATATCTCATAATACCTTCCTTTGTTCTTCCTCATGAACCAAGACAATGAAAAATCAAGAACAAAAATAACATGAGTTAGAACATGTATCACATCATGAAAAATCATAAAGTCTAGCTCACGGAGGCAGGAGGGAGGCATAAAAATATGCTAAGTTGCACTTCTAGGAAAGTCCTCAATCCATCTCAGAAAGGGACTTGAAAGATCAAGGCCTTAAAATTCTAACTCAAAGAGTCTGAAGGTTGGCTACCTTGGACATATTCACATCATGAGGTTTGGGAAGGGACTAGTAAGAACCTAGAGGATGATTGAAAATTTCTTAAGGGAAGGCTGAAAGAATGAGATAATAAACTTCTTCTTAAGGTATTCAACCTACCCTTTGATTCTAAGAGAAGGATTTTCCCTGGAGAAAACTCAAGACAAGGGACATGTTTTCCAACTACACCCTTAGTGACATAGTGAGGTAAAGTAATTGAAGGGGCATGGAGAACCTCGTCACAATGATTCTTCTCTGAGCAAGCAATGTCCTCACTTTTATCAATATTTGAGCACAATGGTGGTTGATAATATTCTTCATAAAATAAATCCAAGTGCTCAAAGAAATAATCATCAAAATCTCCAAGGTATGACCAAAAATCATCAGGAGTAAACAGAACTAGGTCACCCTTGGAGATGTTTGTAACTATATCATTTCCTTGTTGCCAGATGTCATAATCATTAATAACCTCATATGATAGTTGTAAAGGCAACATTTGGAAATTTCCTTCCATATCATAAATGTGATTCTCATTAGAACCAATCACATCCCACTTATGTCTTCCAACATGTATGAACTCATCAATATTATCAACAATGTCACTACCTTTATCATAACATGAAGGATTTAATGCATCCAAGGGATCCTCTAGTACTTCTTCACTTTACAAATCATAAAACAAAGCATCATCAAAATATTGGAAAGGGAAATAGCTTACTGTTTTCACTTCTTATTGTGCAGGAGCGTCAATGGCTTGGATGACTTCATCAAATGGAAGAGGGTCTAGTACATCATCCCCGAGATTCATCTCTTCGTCTTCATCAGAAAATGAAGGAGCTATCTCTTCCAAGGGTTCCTTTACTTCTTCACCTTATGAATCATAGAACAAAGTGTCATCAAAAAACTAGAAAGGAAAATGACTCACCTCATTCTCTTCATCTTGTGTAGGAGAGATAGGATCTTGGAGAGCTTCATCAGATGGAGGAGAAATTACTAGTGATTCATCCTTATAATTCACTTCTCTAGTTAAATATTTACTACATTCTATCAAATCATGGGAAAAACCTTGCTCCTCTTCAAGGGGTTGACAATTTTCCTCATAAATATCTCCTTCTATATCAGATGGTTAAAGGTATTGAGTATGGTATACATCCCTGAGATCTTCCACAATCTCAGTGGTGAATCCTTCACTTTCTAAGGCTATAGTGAGATTTTGAACTGAATCTTCATATGTTTGGCATCATGGTTTGACAAATTCAATAAACCTACTAATGAGGTCTATGAAAGATGATATACCTCTATATTCACAACAACCCTTAAACCAATCTTGAAAAAAATATGGCAGAGAAAATATGAACAATTTTACTAGAACATCCTCCCCTTCCCATTCTATCTCACTTATATACTTCAAAAACTCTAAAATTTGATTAATTGGGAGGCCTTCGTTTCTTGGAGAGTTGTTCAACCATTTTTCATCAAAATAATGCAGATCCTTGAAAAATTTTGAAATCGATGGTTTGATACAATTTTTCCCAAGGTGCCATGATCCCATATCTTAGAAATATCACAAAGTTGAGAGTAAGGTGGCACCTTTGAGAAGGCCAATGGATTCACCAGATATCCGCTTAATGATTATCAAAGGGAGTGAGGGAATCACCCTCAATGGAGTCACCAGGTAAGACTTGTGAAAAAATACTTTAGATAAAGGATTATCGAAAAAGTGTCATTGAGGAATATTGACTTAATATTCCCTGACAATGGCGCCAAAATGTTTTCACAAAATTTATACTTTCCCAAAATCCCAAGGCGAGTGGATACATAATTGGTGTAACTGGGAGTAACCTATCATTGTCACCTTAATAAGAAATCTATTTCTATTTAGGAATATGTCAAGACTACCCCAAGCGAGATGTCCCGAGTGACCTAAGGCTTTGAGAAACATAAAGAAAATAACACAAGGAAATCCTTCCCCTCTTAGATATCACTCAAATTAAAGGGTTCTTTATGTCTTATAGGGATGAATCAAATAAACACTATTGTGTACCTGCCCAGAACAAGACAACAATGAAAAAGGGGGGCACATTCCAAGTACCAAAATGATGTTAGTGCTTCATAGGACAATGAAACTTCAAAATGTAAGCTAGCTGATATGAATTTGTAGCAATGCAACATTTTATAACAACAATTAATATTTTATAACATCCACGATAATTATGCCTTGAAAGTTCTTGAAAATAACAACAAGAAATAACTTTAACCTAGCTGAATGATAAAATCTTGTCACAAGCAAGTTTGAAAATGTCTAGCTAGCAAAATAAGTCACTTCTATAGATAACTTAATGCATATAGATTGTTGTAGAAATATTTTTCAACAACAACAAATTCTAGTGGTCAAAAGTGCAAGAAAACACCATGCAAACTCAACACTTATCTGGTAGATTGACTGGCAATTGTCATAAGTGATTTTCAAATGATGTAAGTGTGAGTTATGTAGGTGAATGTAGAAATTTGGCTTGAATTAGTATGGTTGTAGAAATGTTTTTCAACAGTATAAAGTTAGCTAACGAGTTATTATATTTTAGGGTTAGAAAATATTAGTAAAAGCTTCAAGGATAAAGGTTTGAGTGTTTGTTTGATCAATCAACACTTGCAAATGGTAGACTAGTTCCTTTATAGGGTAATGGAGTCAATAATGTCAGAAACAAGTCTTAGAGGAAAAATAGTAATGATAATGTTATGTCAAAGGTATGGAGAGGATGAGAAAGGTGTTGGTATCCCAAGGCCTAAAAAATCCAACTCCTAGAGATAATTGCTAGAAAGTAACAAAGGTTAGGCCCTAGTGATTTCTTTTTTCCTTGAACAAATTGTAATAAAATATGAAATAGGAAAGGAAGTATGGTTACTAGAGTGCTACACTGCTAGGGCTCTAGTATCCACTTCAATATAGGTGCCTTTCAAAAAAATTTAGCAAGTGGAAGACTATAGAGAAAAATATAGTAACATATGTCTTTCTCCTAGGGTTTCAAGCAAGAAAATTCATAATATTAGACATGAAGCAAGTAAATTAACCATAATCATTCATTCACAATAAAGAAATGCAGATTTTCCACTTACTTCACCAAGAATAATCAATCATAAACCCTAGTTGAAGATCCTCCACATGAAAATTTGTCAAAATACACCAAGAAATGCCTCCTCCAAGAAGTGTGCACCACTAGATTTCAAACAATAACCCTTAAAGAGGGTCGAATTTCAGACCACCACTTGTGTGATGAGTGAATCATGAAAAAATATGAGAGTTTTATCTCTTATTTATACAATGTTAATGGCCTTTAATTATTGTTTTAGGTCATAAAACGCCGACATGGACAAATTACGTCAAAAATCTAGTTTTTACATAAATTCAATATTCAAACCCTAATTTCACTTTTAGAGATGATTCCATGCCCTTCTAGGGTGATGTTATACCCCTAGGATGGAACATTGGGCCTCAAATGCAAAATGATTTTCCTCGAGAGGACCCAAATACTGCCACACATGCCAACTAGCACTATACCATCCTCATAAATACCAAACCCTAATTGGATGACGTCAAGAGTCAACATGATGACATCAAGGGATCTCAAGGGCCAACGTATGGTGGAAGGGAAAGACCCCTCTAGGTCTAGGCTTTCTAGAGTGTCTTGGGGAAAAAATCCTTCTTTCTTCCTGGTGCCATCTTCTGGTGTCTCTCTACCCATGGTTGTGGTCATAACATCCATGTGTTGGGATTTCATCCCTATAGAGGATTGACTTAATCATCCCCCTACATGCACCTGTCCATTGGGAAAAGTCCCACAAAAATAAAAAATATTCCCTCCATGGGCTCATAAGTCACAGGGATCATAGAAATTTCAATCACATCCAATAATCAAATTACCCAAACATGTGCATCAAACCCCCCTTCACCCAGATAAATGATTAAATATGTTATGCAATTTAACAAGGCAGGTTTGGAGAGGGTCTCATGATGTCTTATTGGGCTACTCCTCCTCAATTTTGGGGTGTTTCCTAGGTGAAGACCAATCTAGGTCATGTAAGTGTGTGAAATGGTGCAAGGGAAAAGTTTTGGGCAAAGGGTGCAGTGATAAAAGGGAAATGTAGGTCTTTCCAGTGGGTGCCTATGTAGAGGGCAAGCCACACCTTGTCATGGATGTCATTGTTTCCTATCCCATTAAATGCATTTTATTATTTGTCTTATTGCTTTTTTATTTTCAATGAAAAAGTTGGGGGACACTATCCTGGCATGGTGACCAGTGGTGACAGTGTTACCCACAAGAAGTTCATGGAAATGAGAAGGTTGGCTCATGATGAGACTCCCTTTCTCTTGGCTATGCCACCAAGAGACACTACCCTGGTTTGGTGACTAGATAGATGGTATTGTCATAATGCTACATGCCCATGGACCTAATAGGCTAGCTCATGATGAGACCTCCCATCCACCAACAAGACCTTGATTTTTATTTTATCGTATGGGTCCCCTTTTCTTACTGAGAATCCTTTTATTTCTTTCTCGATAATCCCCAGGAGAATCATCTCAAAGGTTTTATTTTAGATTTTAACTCTTTCCAACTAATTTTACCCTCTGGGCCTTTATCCCTTTCTTCCCACAAGTCAAGGTACAACCCTTCATAGTGTGGAAAACCCAATGCTCGAACCAAGGTAGGGGAAAATGAGAGGGATAATGATGAAAAATGGTAAGTATGGAAGGAATGGATGATGACCTTTCATAGATGCACCTAGTGGAAGCTCATCCTAAAGGGAACCATCTTACTAGGGAATTTTGTCACCCCACATGTATGAACAAGTTAAAGAGAATAATTTCCAAGCAAACTCTATGAAATGAAGGAAAATTCAGTGCAACATATTTAAATGCTTAAAAAATTAGAGTGACACATACGATGATACCTAGACTCATTACCTCATGGATCAAGACCCACTACTACTTTAGGACCAAGATAGTGGGATGGATGTTTCTAGTTCATATAGATGGGATGCATTGAAGAAAATATGGGCCCTCTGGGGCCAAGCTTGAGTCATATGGATCTCGGTACTCCATGTCTAGGATTTGTGGGGCTCGAGACATAATATCCTTACTTATCCATAGGATAGGGGATAACCGAGAGTTTTGTCGTTTTATGTATGCAAGTTTCCCGAAGCCTGAAGCTCTGAAGTTACATATTTTTGGAGTTCCGAAGCTCTGAGGAGCACTTGTTCAGGATTTTGAAAATTCAGCAATCGAGAGTTTTAAAGTATGCAGATGAGAAGTTTTTTGATGTCCTAGAGTCCCAAAGTCCCGAAGCTCCTGGGAACAAATTTTCGGAAGTTTGACATTCAAGAGTTATCAAGTATGTGGGTGTGAAATATTTCAAAGTGTTGAATTCCTAGAATGGAAGAGTGACGTGTCCTACTGACATCCCCTAAGGTGATGTGGACCCACTGGATGTTTTCCATGTGTCATCTTGTTTCATGATTTTGAAATACCTTTTGTGCCAGCTAGAACTTAAAACATGTCACCTTTCAGATTGGGCCATGTGTCAGATACTTATTTCTTCCACAAATCACTCCCTGGTGTGTAATTGTTGTTGAGACTTTATATTATCAGAGGTTCATAATTCAAGAAAAATGGAGTATGTGGTTGTAGGAACCTTCGAAGCACAAATCTTCGAAAAGCTTCTATGGGTGTTCACTAGTTTTACATTTAGAGGAAGTATGGTATCATGAAGGTAAAACCTTGAAGTCTGAAGAAGCAAAGTGCCAGGGCAATGAAATTCCAAAGCACCAGCCCAAAAATTTGGAATTTCAGAGTTCCGGAGAAATAAGGTGTAAAGGTATAAGAAGCTCTAAAGCCCGAAGCTCTGAAAAAGTAACCTTCGAGGAGTTCACCACTTCGAAGTTCAGAGGGAATGATGGGTGGAGTAGGCAGAACCTATGAATCCTTAAGTTCTGAAGATCTGAAGTCTTAGAACTCTGAAAAAATTCCTTTCAGTTGAGAACTTTGTCATAGGTCGTGGTCACATGATATTGGGGGCTGAAGAAAAAGAGCTAGTGATGAATTTTTGTTTTCAAAGAAAGAAAGGGGATAATAGAATGAGTTTGTGGGGTATCGATTGGTATAGAACTGCACCTAAATATGTAAAGAATACCTATAACCTGAAGAGAGGATCCAACACTTATCCAAGAGCTAATTCATCTCTGAGAAAGAAGAAGAAATATACATGGATTACCTCCCACGAAGAACAATTGTTTAAATATTCATAACTTTCTTCTCAAGACTCAAAATTGAGAAAGAGAGAAGTAATTAGAAAGATATGGATAGTAGAATACAACTTTTCACCCAGAAAATTGAGCTAAACAGTCAATTCATAGAAAATCAGAAGAAAGAAGTCTGATATATTATTGAACCAGAATGGTTCATATTTTCATGAAATTGTTGAGTCAGTTATCCTGACAAAGATCTGTTGGTTGCACATCTTTGAAAAGTTAACAACAACTAGATCATATCATGATAAACAAAGAGTGTAGAGAGATGGAAGGGACACAAAGGGATTATAGCCAGAAAGATGAGATCAACAGGATGGATGTCCATATGGGTATTGAAGGAACAAACTCCAATGGACATGGAGGAGGAAATGATGAAAAAATGAATATGGTAGAAACCATTAAAAATTTGCAAAAATATTTCCAAAGCCATAAAGATGATAATGAAAATATTATGAAAGCCAAGGAGAAGTAGGAGGAATTCAACATGAAGTTAATGCAGAGCCTTGTAATAATTGAAGGGAAATTGTATAAGGTGAATCGTTCAAGAAAATAAGGAAGTGTTGATGAGAAAAGAATATCAAGGAGTGTTAGAAGACATCACCATCACTCCCCAAGGCATTCAATTAGGAGAGAACGTAGTAGCTACAATTCATCCCCTGTCAGGAAACGTAAGAAGAGGTCTGGGATAGATGACCTGCGAGGAGAATTGAACAAAATCAAACATCCTACATTTGATGGTGAACACAAGAAGGATGAAAATGAAGAGACATGGATGCTAGGCATGAGCAAATATTTTCATTTGCATAATTATTCTTCACATGCAGAAGGAATAATTGTTATCTATAAACTCAAGAGAAAGGCATCCATGTGGTGGAATCAACTTGTGCAGGTACAACACATTAAAGAGAAAAACGTTACTTGGAAGGAATTCAAGAAGTATTTTGAAAATAAATAATTGACTAAGATATATTATGACAGGAAAATGAAAGAGTTTTTTGAACTCAAGCTTGGAAGTATGACCATTGATGAGTATAAAAGAAGGTTTTTGGAACTGTTAAAGTATGTCTCCTTCATAAAGGATAAGACTGTTAATATTTAGAGGTATTTGAGTGGGTTTCCATCTTTCATCAATGATAAGATACAATATGATGATCCCAAGACTTTGGAAGAGACCATAAGGTAAGATAAATGTTTATATGATCGACATGAAGGAAAGTCAAATTTCCAAAATGGTTGGGAAGACAAGAAGACGTTCAACATGGAACAAAGGAAGAAGGGTAATAAGCCACCATTATTAAGAAATAGTCCTTAGGGAAAACCAAATTCTAGAGATCTCAAAACATATGAGACAGGTGGGAAAAGGCCAAGGCAACCATTGATTCAATGTTGAGGTTGTCAGGGAAATAATATGTATAGATATTGTCTTCGCAGAAGTGAAAAAGTGAGAGTTTTTCACAATGTACAACAAGATGAAACAGTTGAGGACATGGGAAGGAATGTACCCATGATCTATGTAGTCTTGGACAACAAGCAAGTTGAGTTTCAATCACACATGATTGATGTAGAAGGTATGATAAAAAACCAAACCATTGCAATTTTAATTGATTCAGGAGCTAGTCATAGTTATATAGATTCCAAGATGGTGGAAATATTTATTTTTCCAAGAATCAAGCATGAAAAATCTTGGTTGGTGTATCTAGCTACTAGAGCCAAAAGAAAAGTTAACAAGATGGTTAAGTCATGTCCAGTGGGCATGAATGGGATGAGCACCAAGGAAGATTTGAACATCTCTCCTTTAGGTTCCTATGACTGTTTAATTGGTATGGATTGGCTGGACCAAGACCATGCTAGCTTATATTTTCATGAAAATGATTTTTCTTGCCTATATGAGGAAAGAAACCTAAGGATAGATTGGGGAATTCCCATGGAAATAACTGTCAGAGAAATATCAACAATGAAACTAAAGAAGTGTTACAAAAAGGGATGTCAAATATTTGCAGCTCACATGGAAGAAAAACCTAAGGATAAGGTGTCCATCATTGAATATTATGCAATCCTAAAGGAGTTTCGGGACATATTTAAAGAAATACCAGGATTACCCTCTAAAAGAGATATTGATTTCTCTATAAATATGATGCTTGGAGAAACTCCAATATCCAAGACCGCTTACATGATGAGTACACCATAATTGAAGGAGTTGCAAATGAAACTTGAAGAGCTTTTGAAGAAGCGTTATATACACCCAAGTGTGTCACCTTGGGGTGCCGCAGTTTTATTTGTGAAGAAGAAGGATGGAATATTTGTTGGACTACTGAGAGGGGGCGTGAATCAGTAATAACGTAATTATAATCCTTTTTCTTCAAATGTTATGTCAATGTAGAATTATTATCCAATAATGAGCAGTAATAAATAAACAATCACACACATGCACAGTACACCAGTGTTTTACGTGGAAACCCAAATAGGGAGAAAACCACGAAATGTTTTTCCTTATATGTCTTGAAGAATTACATTCATTGGAAGCACCAACTTCCTTTGTTTTCCAGCTGCAACTGGAAGGAGACTCCAACCTCCTAGTTTCTCAGGCTACAACCTGAGGGAAGCTCCAACTCCCAAATCTCTAGCTACAACTAGAAGGAGGCTACAACCCCTAATGTTCTCCGGCTACAACCAGAAGGTGGCTACAACCACCTGTCCTTGCCCCATCCTGCCACCCTGAAGTAGAAGTAGAATGATGGAACCACTGTCACACTATCACTGTGAGATATACTGCTATAAACCTGTACCAATAAGTCTGAGCCATGCATCAACCTATAAATCAACCTGTAATCAACCTATAATTAACATGTACCATAAACAAGTGCATCAACCATGCACCAACTTGTAATCAACTTGTACCATAAACAATTGCATCAACCATGCACCAACTTGTAATCAACATGTACCATAAACAAGTGCATCAACCATGCACCAACCTGTAATCAACCTGTACCATAACCAAGTGCATCCAACCATGTACCAAGTATGTTCCAATCATGTGTCAACTAATCATAACCTATGAATCATCAATATTTACCAACATCATCAACTATACACTTCATGTATGTTTCAACTCATCAACTACTTGTCTCAACCATGTACTCAACATGTGCCATAACCAAAAGCCCTCCTCAATTTCATTATCCAAATCTAATTTTTATCTCTGTAATAGACCTGGTGTATATGATCACATTCTTGCAAACCTTCCTTAACTTTAAAAACAAGATACTAACATTTTCATCAAACGTTTCTTTAGTCTCACATGCCTAGTTTTGGATTAGTCAACAACCCTAACTTGAAGTAATCATAACTTTGAACCTGTAATGTATAAAGATTTGAAACTTTTAAACAATGTTCGTCAGTGTGTTTTATGCAATTCCTCCAAGTGGAACTACTTGGAACCTCTCATAAAAGGAGTTATAGCAAAAATGGCATACCTTGTTGAATTTTGACTTATTCTAGAGAGCAACCTTGTAGAGCGTGCCCTGCACAAAATATTTGATGAAATGATCTAAAACTATTACACAGCATAATAAAGAATGTACAATAACTAATAATTTTTGTCTCACGGAATTGGTATCTGTTATGAAGAAGTTATGACATTTTTACCCGAAACACCTGATTTTGACTAGTTTTAGGACCGGCCATAAACCCTATTTTCCACAGAGTGTAACTCCTAAAATACAATGACCTACAAGATGAATTTTTAACCACAGATACTTGGATATGTTTTCTCACTTGCATAGAAATTTCAAGATCTGAATCATTATAGAAAAGAAGTTATAGCGAAAATGGTGAGATGACCTGAAAATAACATACCTTAGAAAGCACCATCAAAAGAATTTATCCTTCCTTGCATTTCGGCCTTATTTTGTTCACATTCCTCATAATTTCGGCTTAGATATCATTTGTAAACCTCATACACCTATATATATTCAATATTCTCAAGTGTCATTCAAATGAAAGATCATTGCCTCTTATTTATACTCTCCAAGTAGCTTCCTTAAAAACATCTTCTAGGTCACTTGGCCCCACTTTTCTTATTTTAGGATTGAGTCCACTTCTAATTTCTCCATTAAAATTATTATTGAAATAATTTATTTTGTATTCACTTTGAATTATAATACACTCATCACTTCACTTTATTATTTACCTTTTAAAATCTCTTAAACCACTTTGATTACTTTGACCTTT
>ML793498.1:212620-228895 GCA_009831015.1 Picea engelmannii | reverse complement strand
ATTAGACCTAGCCAAAGTTCTTACTCTGCACCAGTGGTAATGGTATTCAAGAAAGATAGCTCATGGCGTATGTGTCCAGATTATAGAGATCTCAACAAGATCACTATTAAAGATAAGTTTCCCATTCCTGTCATTGATGAATTTTTAGATGAACTACATGGAGAAATCTATTTCACAAAATAGGATCTCCATTTAGGGTATCATCAGATCGGAATGAAGGAAGAAGATATCCCAAAAACAACATTCCAAACTCATGAAGGCCACTATGAATTTTTGGTCATACCTTTTGGCCTTACAAATGCACCTTCCACATTCCAAGGGTTGATGAATTCCATTTTCAAGCCCTTCCTTCGAAAATTTGTGTTAGTATTTTTTGATGATATACTAATCTATAGCAAGTCCTGGGAGGATCATGTGCAACATGTTGACAAGGTTCTACAACTACTAAAGGAGCAACAACTATATGCCAAACCATCCAAATGTTTCTTTGGAGTAAAGGAGGTAGAGTATTTGGGTCATCCCGGTGGAGCTATGGAGATCCTTGTTGTAGTTGTGTTGAACATAGGGAAGATTTTCATCCCATGTACACGAATTCTTAGAGTTATACGTGCACAATCATATGATTGACAACCTCTATATCGCCATCGGTTTGAGGGTGGAAGACAATGAATTTAGTGAGATTTGTGTCCAACAATGACCATAGACGCGACCAAAATGTGATGAAGAACCTGTTGTCCCAATCAGATAATATGGTTTGTGGTATCCCAAAATGGAACCACACTCGTTCGAAGAAGATATTGGGAATATCTGCAGTTGTGATGCTCTTCTTGCAGGCTGTGAGAATGGCCATCTTTGAAAACCGATCAACCACCACAAATACACAATCATTGCCTTGCTTGGTGGATATAAGGCCAGATATGTAATCCATCAACATTGATTCCCGATGCCTCTCAGGAGTAGGAAGAGGGGTGTATAAGCCTTTCTTATTTACGGATGGCTTGGAAATGTCATATGAAGTGAAAGATCTGAAATACTTGTTGACGTCCTATCGAATTTTTGGCCAATAAAAATGTTTATGTAGAATGACCACAATTTTCTCCACACCAAAATGTCCTTCCATTTGACTATAGTGGGCTTCCAAAATCATCTTTGCATGTTATATTGTAGGAACACAAAGATGGCCCAGATGGCATAACAGTCCATCTTGAATGCGAAAATCAGTGACATTTGCACCTGTATCCAAGCGCTGATAGGTGGTGGCGAAGTCTATATCTTACTGATAAGTTGGGGCCACTTAGATGCCTCATGTCCATAAGAATGGAGAACAGTGGTAAGTGCAACCACAAGAGGTCGAATGAGGAAGTATATGACACGATTTGTGCTCCCTATCTTATAATTGATGTTAAGATGGAAATACTACAGGTAGGTGGACCACTTCTAATGGTGGTTATCCTGCAACCTCCCATGTGTCTGTATGAACTGCATAGGATTTTGATAAGTGTGGATGATGATATCCTTTCCCAAAAGGTAATGTTTCCTTTGAAGATAGGGTTGTACAATGTAATACATTTTCTTTTCATGTGTGGGGTATTTTTGGACAGTATCTAAGAGTGTCTCACTATGGTATTCCACTAGATGACCGTGTTGAGGAGAATTATGCCTGCAGCATAGTTAGATGCATCAGTCTCAATATCGAATGGTTGTCGCAGATTGGGAAAAGAGAGTAGTGGAGCTAAGCACAAACGATTCTTTAGATCATCAAATGCTTGTTGTTGTTCCATCCCCCACAAAAACTTTACCCTTCCACTTCCCTTGGTCACTTGGTTGAGGGACCATGAAATATGGGAGAATCCCAACACAAACCGTCCATAGAAGTTGGCCAGTCCCAAGAAGATCTGAAGCTCGATTAGTGTGGTTATGGATTTTGAGTCACATATGAATTAGATCTTAGCTAGATCAACATGTACCCCATGCTCATCAATAATGTATCCCAAGTACTAGACTTTGTTCATGCCAAAGGAGCATTTTTACAAGTTGGCATATAGCTTGTGTTGCCACAGAGTGCTCAAAACCTACTGAATATGCAACATGTGCTCCTCCCAAGTTTTGATAAAGATGAGCATATCATCCAAATATACCACCACAAAATAGTTGGTGAAGGGTCTCAATACATCATCCACCAAACTCATGAAAGTGGTTGGTGTATTTTTTAAGCCAAAGGGCATGACTAGCCATTCAAAGAGACCTTCTTTAGATTTGAAAGTTTTCCTCCATACATCAGTTGGTTCGATGGGAACCTAGTGGTAGCCAGAAATTAGGTCAATATTACTAAATAAGTTTTCCCCCTTGAGTTGGTCAAGAAGGTCATCAATTCTGGGAATTGGGTACCGATTCCTCAATATGATTTTTTTTTATGCTATGTAACCACTGTAGAGTCCCCAGGTCCCATCCTTCTTCTATACCAATACAATCAAGCTTCCACAAGGGGAGGAGTTGGTTTTGATCTACCCCTTTTGAAGAATCTCCTAGATCTGATGCTTGATTTCATCATTTTCCATCAGTGAGCGACAATAAATTGGTCCATTAGGTAGATTCGCAACATGGGTTATATCAATTGGATGCTTGAATTGTCAGTGCATCGGTATCCCAATGGGTGAGGAGAATATGTCTCTGTACTCTTCCATGATGATGTTCACTTGCTTCTACTACAAAGAGAGGCTCTGTGTGGAGGCCACAGATGTGGCGGTAAAATTTTTCTTACTGTGAGCACAGATCACAAAGAAGACGAACTTCCCAGTCTATGAGGTGGCCTTACTACATTGCTTAGTAGAGATTGAAGAAATAACGGTAGGAGATGCTACATCTGGTATCCTGTACAATTGTCTACCCAAAGTAATAATAACACTATAGGGTCTAGACTCATACACAATATGACACTTCCAAAAATATAGTTGTCCTAAAAGAACATCACAAACTTCAAGGGGAGAAATATCACACAATACCTCATCTTTTAAAGGATTGATGTTGTAGGGTAGGCAACATTATTGGTTGACACGAAGATCTCCTCCTTGGTGAAGCCAACCGATGGTGTAGGGTTGCGACTATGGTATCGTCGACAGATCGAGTTGCTTGATGACATCTACTGAGATTAGGTTCTTTTGACTTCCGCTATCGACAATTAAATGAAGTGGAGCACCCTCTACCCACATATGTGAGTGAAAGAGGTGTTCCCCTTCCTATGGTTCTTTTGGTTCACTTGGTTGGACTTTGGTGGTAGCGATAGTGGCACTAGATTCAACATCGATAATCCACTTCTATCCTTTTGGATTTGATTTAGAGTCAGAATCGACCTCTGACTCATAATCTTTCATCTCAACCATGAGTGATTGCTTGGAGCGACATTCTTTGGTTTTGTGTGAAGGGATTTTATGGTATTCACACCATTTTCCCATGTCCTTCCTCATATTCTCATTAGCCATCTTATGTTGTAGCTTGGACTGGTTTTCCTGGGAGTGTCCATATTTTCTCTATCCCTTGTTTTGTGGGTTGGGGCCACCTTTTCCCTGCTTCGATTGTGAGGCATTTGTAGATCCAAATTCTCGCCTCTTCTACTTAAATTTTTTCTCGATCTTGACAAAATATCTATAAGTCGTATCTAATGAGGTGACATCCAGAAAAAATGTTTTTGTTTGAATGTATTTATGAAAAAAACCATGGTATTTGAGAACTAGATGTCACTCAGAGTCTTTGATACCCAATTTGGTGCACAAGGTATGGAAAATATTGGTGAAAAATCTGGTCATTTTCTTGACGCAGGGTGGTCCATCTGGTGTACTACTCCTCATAGCTTCCAATAGGGTAGTATTGTTCTTTAATGGCATCCTGGAAGGAATTCCATGTAGAGGCAACCACAAATATTGCAGATTTCTCTATGGCCCTTTTCTCATAATAAGTATCCCACCATTCATTAACATGGGGGATGACCTTGAGGAGTGAAAATGTAATTTTTTTTCTATCGAAAAAATTGTGGACCAAAAAATACCCTTCGAGCATATTCAACCATTTATCTACAACATCCGCATCTATCTGTCCTTGAAATAATGGAATATAAAAATTTACCTACACCTTGAAGGGGGTTGTGTGGCTGCTTGATGAAGATGCTTCTTCTGTGGGTAACCTCTAAAGGATCTGTTCAAAGTTGTCCATCATTTTATTCCTTTGTCATGTAAGGGATTCCCTGAGCAAAATTTTAAAAGGATCTCATTCTCCATCATCTTTCTTTTCATCCCCCATATGTTTTTGTTGAGCTTGACACGATCGATATTGCAAAGGCTCGATTGGTTCAAGTCCCATCTCCTTATACCTAGATCTTGTCAGGGACATGCACGAATAAAAATAAATGAAGAGCAAACCTCTCTCATACCACTAAGATGGATTTAGGAGTAGAACAAATTGGTTAACATATTGAATACAATAAACATAGAGATATGGATAACAACACATATACCCAATGAACAATATCTTCTATTGAATAAATGAAATAGGTTAAAACTGTAAAATTACAGAACTAAAACAACTTGCTCAAATGGTGGTAGCTATCTCTCAGAAAAGATGTGGTTGCTATGTGCATCTTTCTGAGCATAATGATTACAATGAGGCTCTAGAGGCCTTTTGAATATTACTCATGAATTCCAAAACCCTAGACATCCAAAAACCTAACCCTAGGAGGTGAAACACCAAAATTCATGTGGGCCCCTATGGGTAAGTTGGTACCTCAACTTCTCGGGGTTGTAACTTTTGCATACGACCTATGTTTTAGGCACTTGATATCCCATTGAAACATATTTTCAAGAAATACACATTACACTATCAAACTCTGACTCTGTCTACATTTTGACTGTGGAAAGAAACAAAAACAATGTTTAAGGCCCCAAAACAACCCTGGAAGTATAGAAAGATGTGTTGACATGAAAACATCCAAAATAAACCAGTTAGATTAGGTAGGAGGCCACCAGTATCCTCCTAGAAGATGTGTAGGGATTCAAATAACCCAAGAAGTGTAGTACCCACAATTACAAAGAAGTACATAAAAACATGTTGAGCTAAAAATCATCAAGAAGAGCCAGTTGGAATAGGTGGGTGGCCATCAATATCCACTTGGATTAGCTTGGTAGAGTTTTCTTACAACAATTGGTACCAAGCATCTCTAAAGATGAGCCCATTTGAGGCACTGTATGGAAGAAATTGAAACACACCAGTAAGCTTGGACAACCCAAAAGATAGAGTAGTGGTTGGAACAGAGTTGTTCAGGGAAATGGATGAGCAGATGATAAAAATAAAACATAATTTAAAGGCTTCTCAAGACAAGTAGAAAATCTATGTTGATAAGGGAAAAATTCACAAGGAATTCAGCGTGGGTGATCATGTATTCTTCAAAGTGAAGGCCAATAGAAGTTCCTTGAAGTTTGGAAATTGTTCAAAGTTGGGGGCTCATTATTGTGGGTCATTTGAAATACTAGACAAGATTGGGCTTGTAGCTTATATGCTTGCCTTACCTGCATCAATGTCAATTCATAATGTATTCCATGTATCATTGCTCAAAAATTGTGTACATGATGTTAATTATGTTATTGATTGGAATGTGATTCAGGTGGAGCAAGAATTTGCTTTTCAAGTGCATCTGGTGTGCATACTGGACCAAAAGATCAAGGAGATCTAGAATCAAGACATAGATCTAGTAAAGGTAAAATGGATCTAGTACAGTCCTGAGGATGCAAATTGGGAGCACGAAGATGCTATGTGGTAAGAATACACACATACTTTTGAAGGCTTTTGAAAATTTTGATGATAAATGTATATATGTATTGCACTGAGTACAATGCAAAAATAAGGGGAGGGGCTTGTAATACCCCAAGACCGATCCCCAATTGAATTGTCAATATGTTTTATAGGATGGTGACCCAAGTGATTATAAGATAGGAGGATTACATGATGAATAGTCCAGAGAGCCTAGATGCTAAAGGATAGTGAGCCTAATTTTGTATATGTAAACAATCATATCATTAATGTAATGCATCATTGTGTGTATACCAACCATGATAAAAGCGTATGAGGGACTAAACTCCTCTAGGAAGGGAAAGGGAGGGGTAACATCTTAAAAAGGGGATAAGCTAGAGGGATTGTCTTCAAAGGAATATTATATTATTATTCCAAATGACTAAGGAAAGGATAAATTTCATATTATCCTAAGTTCTTATGGGAAGTGGAATGATCTAAAAGTGGAGAGGAATGAATTCCTGGAGGGCCATGTGTCAATCAGGGTGCATGAAAATATATGTGGGGAAATTAGTTAATTTTCCCATATTTCCCCATTCACGATCACACTCACTGAGCCAGTCATGCAACAACCATTTCTCGTGAGAGTCTACATATGCATTGTTCATGCACTTCTAGAATTTTCATGCACTTTGATCTACCTTGTACTATTCACGTTACCAATAGTAACCTATAATCATCTTGGGAGAGGTAACACACCTTTAACTTCTTGTTATGGGCAACGCCTAAACCAAACCCAAATGATTTGTTGCTTCCATCACTTCTTCCATACCCGTGTTTTGTTGCTTCCTTCACCTGAGCCTGTAGTTGGTTGACTAGAGAGCTATATTGAAGAATTAGATTGTCAGGCCCGTGGCACTGAAGAATAAGCTTGTTAGGCCTATGAGAAACTCTCTCCAGGTGAGAGAATTTGCTAAGAAAGTGATTTCCTAAGGGAGCCCATGTTAAGCCCTAAATAGTGGCTCATTACCCCTTCATTGGGGCTTATTACATTAGTAAATTTAATTTATTTATTTCATCTTGAGTCCATTAGTTTTAATTGTACCTCCTAGTCTCCTATATATACCAAGGAGAAATTTTCAATTGGAATCATCTTGTACTTGAAAATTTATGTGGTGTATAAGGAGGTTGCCCCCTCAAAGAGGCTTATTATCTGAAATTATCTCTTTTTTAAGGTGTTGAGTACCTATTTTGAGGTTTTTCTATGTTATATTTATATTTGGTTCTTAACATATGGTATCAGAGCTCAAGGTCTTGGGGTTTTGCTACTACATCTGAGACACCTTGGAATTTTCGCTATAATTTGTTTTCTACAATGTTTCAAAAGGAACGACTTGGAGGATATTTAGTAGATAGATCAAGGTACGTTGGGTTAAAATTTAAGCTCTTGGGGAATTATACTTTCGGAGATACATATTGTGTAAGATAAGGCTATGGAATCATCCTGAATTAAGTCATTGCATAATTTTTTATTTAAACATTTTTTTGTAACATTTCAGACCCTAAAATCTGGACGCTATTCACAAAACTTAGTAAGTTATATGTGGTAAAACATTCAGCTTTTGGGTCATCTTTCATTTGTATATACACCCTGTGGAAGATAGGGTATCTGACTAGTCCTATTGACTAGTCTCAAGTAGGGATTCCAGGTAAAAAAATCATAACTTCTTCCTAGAGTATCCAAATTGAGTGAGACTTGTTGCATTGAATAGTGGAATGTTAGTAGTAATTATGATATGAGGCTCATAATTTTATATCAATTATGTTGTGTGGGGCATGTTATAGAAGTGAGATCTACTGGAAAATCCAAAAATCATCAAGTGGTGGTGAAGTTTCCATAAATTCCACTTGGCACATCCAATTTTGATCAGACCCATGGAATTGTAGAGAATAAATATCATAGAACTACAAAAAAAAAAAAAATCATACCTAGAAGGGACGCAAATTTGGAGATACAGCAGAAGAAAGATTATCTAGCAGAACCACCTCAAAATCAAGGTTCAAAAGTCATGCTTGGCCAACATGCCACCCAAAAAGGAAACTTCTACACCAAATAATCCACTAGACAGTCCTACTTGGACTGTTGATGAAGGTGAAGAATTACGTAGGGACATAAATGAATTACAATAGAAGACAGTGACAAAAGATGAACTACAAGGGATGATGGATTCAACTGAAGTTAAATTGGAGGCAATAATGGATACTAAGATGGATGGTTTAAAAAGTGAGATCATGGAAGGATTGAAAAATTTCCTAATAGAGAGGACACCTGAAAGTGAAAATGTATCCCATGAAATTCATGATGAGGACACAACTAAGATGAATCGGGAATGGAGAAACTCCAACTTTGGGTTGAAGACCAACCACGTTCCTAAGATCAATATGAGGAAGTTTTATGGCAAGGACCCAATCACATGGATACTTCAGATGGAGCAATCCTTTGATCTACATAATGTGCCACATACACAAAAGGTACGAATTGCTTCTTTATATTTAGAACCCAATCAATTTGTATGGTATTGATGGCTTTGTTCTCACAAATCACTCGTCACTTGGACAATTTTCACGGAAGAAATAATATCACACTATGAGGATAAAAGGATAAATACCTTATTTATCCAATTGATAAGTATCAAGCAAAAGGGTTTAGTTGCAAAGAACATTGAAAACTTCCAAATATTGAATATAAAGGTAGCATATATTCTAGATGAGCACTTGATTGATGTATTCATAGGAACTTTAAAGGATAACATTCAACATGAGGTTCACCTTTGGGAACCCAAATCATTGGAGAATGCATTTAGGGTGGCAAGAAATGTTGAAAGTAAAATTATGGCTATGGCTACTAGAAGGACCAATCCTAACATCTATAGAGAGAATAATGCTCCTTCTTCTAAAACACCTAATCTCAAATACCCATCTCCTTAGTTGTGTGATATAACACTCACAAGATCCTATGGCTAATGCAAAAATACCTAAAGCAAAAATAGCATCAAATATATAATTAAAAATGTGGTATAATGTTCATGATATCCTCACATAACCATTGTGGGAACACACAATGTCCCATTATCTATGAGGTGGATATAGTGAGATTCAGACATAACCACGATGGAATCCATGGAGTGTCTCACTATTCCTAGAACAATTTTTACGTTTTGTTCATGGAATTGTGATTTTTGTATGATGATGGATTATATAGTTGATCAACGAATCAAAACATTGGGTAGTGTACATTTTCCATTATGCCTAGAATCAAAGGGACTAGGTGGAGGGACAAAGTAATTAGTGTTGAAGAATCAAGGGTTGGATATGATAAGTCTAAAATGAGGAAGGATAATGGATTAGTGAAAAGAGAGGGAGGGATAAATAAAATGGTACGGGATAAAGAAGAAAATAGAAGAGAAACAATGAAGAAAAGAAGAGGGTAAGAAGAGGAAGGGTAAGAAATAGGCCAATAGGATTGAGAGAGGAATAAAGAGTGTGGAAGAAAAAAATGGAAGAAAAGGAAACATGCAATATGAAGGTGTGAAAATGGGTGGACTAAAATGAGAGTAAAATTAAACTAAGAATTCAATCAATCTTGTCAATTGGGTTTAGCTTGAGTGGTTTGTGTTGAGGGGTGTCCCCCCCCCCCCACCCAGGTTCAATTCTTGCAAGTGACATGTTGATCTCTTAAATGAGAAAGCTATCTAAAAATCCTAATACTTCTACAAAATATGGTTTACCCTGGGTACCATCCTCAAAATGAGGGGAAGTGCCCAGTGGGTTTCCTCAGGATCTATTCCAAAGTAAAAAAATAAATAAAAAATCAATCAACCAAAAATGTTTTATATTACTGATGGAAATAATGAATATTCACCACATACCCTTTAATTGATCTAGACATGGGATGGAATATTTATACATCCACTTCTTTAGTGGAATCCTCATTGACCAATGCTTCCTTCCTCTCACCAAATTTCCTGCAAATGATATTAGTACTGTGGGTGACTCTTACTTCACCACAAAAGAAACATTCTAATTTAAACTCATGTAGCTATAGGAATGAAAAACACTCTGTATGAAACCATACAAAGAGGATAATTGGCTTCTTTTTCCTCATCCTCTTACCATGTGTTATATAAAACTAGCACAAGAAACACTATTGTGCGCTTGACACCTCCCTGGAAATGACACCAAAAATTATAATGTTTCTATATATCTTCTATTTAACTAGGAACACTTGTGCATGTTATCTTATCAGCCAGGGTTCCAATGTACTTGTGAGATGCCATGCACGGTATGTGTGAGCTGCAAATTCTTATCTTACACTAGTTTCTTAATACGCTTCTACATGAAGGAAATTACATTGCTATATAGGAAATGAAATGACACTGCTGGAAATCAAACACGCCACACTTGCGAAAAAACAAATGAACCAAACTTGCAAACAGGTAAACACACTTAAGTTACCATGAATGATTGTGATAGTTCAAGTATTCATTGTCTCTATGAGGTAATGTGTACACACAGTCTTTTAAATAACATTCATGGATAGCGATGTTTTTGCCTATTGGGTAGCTCATTGTATCTATCTACCGCTTGTCGATTTGTAGTAGCAGGGAGGACGTTACATAATGCATAATTGTTACAATGCTTTGTTTGACCATTTTTATTATCATCTATCATCATGCATAGATCTACACTTCTCATTTGATCATGAATTAACAAGTAAATGTAAAAGAGAACATCTAAATGATTTTAAACTATAGTAGTTAAAAAGAACATGTATCCTACGGAAATAATCTACAAATACACATCTTGTAAATGAAATGGAACAACATCAAAGTGAAACTAGATGATAAAATAAATAAAATGTATATACATAAAACACAACTATATATAGATCCACAACTCATGTTCTCTAAAGTGGGACCCTCTAGAGAGCAAGGAGCTAGGATATATTATAAAAACACTAGCATATGCAAATCATAACTCTCACATTCAATAGATGACCATCAAATATTGGAGAGGTTGGACACTCTTTTATTTTATTACGAAAATAAAAATCTTTACATCATGTCTCTGAACAACATCCCCATGTCTAGATCGCCCCCTTGGGGCCAAATATATTACATATATATAGTTGGGTCGAATCCCGTGTTTAGAAAACTAATGACAAAGAAAACTGTTTTTCTGAAGCTGGCAAACTCGTGTTTTATGCTAGGTATGGTTGTTGGAGGAGGGAGCTCGATCCACCATAAATATGAAAGCGTGGGTATGAGATAAACCAAGGATAACAACAATAGTAACTTCAGATGCACCTATAATTCTCAAGAAACAAATGAGGGATAATATCATCACTCCAACATGCTCCAAACAAATCCCACAATCTATGATAGTGGGTTACATGTGGGTAAAAAAAATCCAACAACTCTTTAGGAATAGAATATCAAAGTAAATTCCCAAAATATCCATTTGAGTCTTGATTCTCACATGTGGTCAAATTCCCAGCACAAAGATACGTCATAATCAATTTCATCAATGCATGGATATTTATTAATGACCTATGGAAGAATCATGCACTTCATATCATATCATAGGTTAAGTACATAATTTTGAAATCAAGAGAAATTAATCAAACACTTTAATCAAATGCATAGAAAAATACCTAAGACAAAGTTTATTAATCATAAGAGTCAATTCATCATAAGATAGCTTAATAATTAACAAGTGGATGTGAAAATAGGACAAGGATGATATTAAAGGAAGGTTAAATCGGGTTTAAATGATGCCGCATAAGCACCCTAGTAGTAAGATCCCTCCTTTTATCTATGTATGTTCGGTTGATGGTGTTCGTTAAGAGAAGGTTTTCTCCTTAAACCTTCTAAATGCGTGTTTTGCATGCCTAGATTAAGATCACCTCATTAGAGACTGTCCTCTTTATAAGTCATGCTTGATTGAAGGAGTCGGGGAGGATAATAGTTTAACCCCTCCTTCCAATGCTTTAGGAACTAGTGACACCTTTGTTGCCTCTAATTCAACTCTTGGGAGACACAAAGATGAGAACAGATTTATTTTTGAAATCTAAAGAAACAAAATACACTTTACAATTTAGATCTCTAAAATGTATTATATTATTTGTATATTATTTATAAAACTTTTAAATAAAATAAATAAAAAATTAAGATCCATCATTTAAATCATAAAATAAAAAATCCCACCCACTAAAATATACTCGATAAATATAAACTTCAAATATTTTTTTTTATGCAATTAAATGTTAATTTGCATAGAATTTTTTAACTATACAAATATAATACTAAATGGTGGTATAAAATAACAATTTTCTTAGGTATATATAAATGTATAGTATTTAACTTGAAATCAATAATGATTACATTGAAGGAACGAAGGGAGATGTACAACCATGTGTGAAAAATATGTCTAATGTCATGCACGATATACTAATATGATAAATGATATAAAGCAGATTTAATATAATATTAAAAACATTAATATGAGGTCAATCCTAAAATGATACTTATTATATTGATTTCAAGCATTATGCTTTGGAGTCTTACAAAACAAACCAGTGAAGATGGAGGGATTTCAAACAATGAAAATGGAAATGGCAGTCTATGTGGAATTATTGGCTTCAAATCGTTGGCTTCAGAGCCAATTCACCCATGCAGAGCTTTAAAATTTAAAATAATAATATGCATCCATGAAGAAGAAGGGTGAATTAATTGTTGGGGATTTGAGGTCTAGAATGACTAAATTGAAATATTTTTGAGGATTTATTCATTGAGGAGGAGGTAGGAGTTGTTGTGGGGGAATACCATTCTAATGCAAACGAAATTGTGGATTTCGAAGGTTTTCTACAGATTTATCTTAATTTGCAGACACAGGTAGATACAAAATTAAGTGGTTCCAAGAACAAATTTGTTTTTCTAAATACTGCCACAACCACCTTGCTTCATACAATTGGTGAATATGAGAAGGTGACATTTTTTGCTCATATCAATAGCTATCTTAGAGATGATCTAGTGGTGAAAACATACCTTCCAATTGATCCTATGACAAATGATCTCTTTGATATAGTGAAAGATGGCATTCTTCTATGAAAATTGATCAATGTGGTTGTACCTAGAACCATCGATGATCAAATAATAAATACAAAACCAAAGCTTAATCCATGAGAACTATATGAAAATCAAATTCCATTGGAAGAATAATAGTAAATATTGGAATACGGGACTTAGTTGAAGGGAGGCCTCATATTGTCCTTGCAGAGTTCAGAATCAAAATCAAGTTTCAGTCTTGGAAAAAAATAAATCAACCCACATATGTTATATTTTATTGAGTAGAGATTCAACATAAAATGGGACTTACAACATTATTCCCATGTCTTATCATATGTCGATAAATCAAATTTCTTTTTCTCACCTTTCCACCAAGACAATCATTACATGGACGTGGATATCTATCCATATCATTCTCATCGGCTATTCTCTCATCATATGCATGGTATTCATCCATTGTCAACCTTGGACTAAGTTGTTATTAATAACACCAACATTGACAAGGAACTAAGCTAGTCTATGAGTTTGCATTTTCTAGTTGTGAAGAGAGGTTGGGAAAAGAAAGCATTGCTCAGAGAAGCTAACAGGAAATGAGAAAGGTGTCGTATAAGGAGGATTTTATCATCCTTGGCATATCAAAATCCTCTGCAGTTTGGAAGTCTTGTGGAGAATTTCTTTGTTACTACAACTTCCCACTCTTAGTTTTGGACAATTTATTGCAGATTAATGATTTTGGGGGCACTTGAAGGAGATTGAAATAATTTTTTTCTAAAACTATCAGAGTTTCATTTTTATGATATTGAAGAATGATAGAAAGTGACCACACTTGTGATTCTAGTTTAGATATACTATCTTCAACACAAAAACATAGGCATCAGATATATCAATCACCATGGTTTTCCAACCAACACAGACAAGGTATTCCAACCAACACAGACATAGACTATGGTGCCTCTAGTTATTATTCCTCCTAGTGTATCCATGACAAAGAGGACCCTATGTGTAATAAAAAACCCCTTCATGAGTATGGGCATAGCTAGATAGATATGTCCTTGTTTCAACAAGTAGTAATGATCATGTAGAAGTAGAAATACATGGGAGGATATATCTTGGACTGGAAGCATGAACCCTATTCTACATGAGGTCTCTGTTGACTTACCAATTATAATGGAAGAAAAACAAGAGGAGGATTAGTTAGAGGAAAATTATCACCTACTAGAAGAATGAAACTCTTATCTATATAATATTTAAATAATAACTTGGTGATTGAAAACAATAGACCCCTTCATTTTGAATTTTGTTTTTAAAAAACTAAGCATATGGCTCTTGATGAATCATCTTGTGCAATAACTGATAATGTACCACTTGTTTTCATGAACACTTAGAGATTGGATTTATGTAATAACAAGAGTATGTTTATTGGATGTACTGTCATGGAACATATTACAATACATGAGAAAAAAGTGATTCATATGCTAAGGAAATTTTTTAGTACCCAAACTATGAATTGTTTTATACATTGTGCCCTGATTTATTTGCTCACATTGACTCATAGAAAGTTAATTATGACTTTGATGTATTTGAAAATATTGGTTTAGTAGCATATGAAATCTATATAGGAAATGTTTAGTGGCATATCCAACCGAGAGATTAGGAGTTTGAATAGGAGTTGAAGGAGCTAAAGGATTAGTCCTCATCCAACCCATGATCAATTAGGAGTTTGAGGAGATGAATTAGTCAATATACCAGCCAGATCCAGTGTTCAGGGAGGGGATAGAGACATTTTGGTAGTGGCTTGACAGAGCCTTTCACCATTAACTAAAATCATTCCATTCACCTTTCAACATAATCATTTCACCTTTATAATTTCAACTTAATCCATTTTCCTTTAGCCTTTATCCCCTCACCTCTGAAAAAACAACACTTTGTCTCACCTAAGAACTCGAAATATGAACCACCAGACTTACCCTCACAAGCACCAAATCACCCACCTGACAAAAAAAGGCTGGTAAATTTCTAACGAGGTGCAGAGTGATGTTAGTTTTCAATTGACATATGTGGAAGATTATCTTGATTTACAAAACTAGGAAAAAAATTCCATTTAAATTATGTCAACAATATTTTCTCTATGAGGTTTATTAAAAATCTTATTGAAATGAATTTTTTTCACCTCAACCATCTCAGAAAACCTATTATATTTCCCTCCCACCTCATTCTTAACACTCCAAATGGTATTTTCTATTTTCATCATCTTTTCATAGTTGTGAAAAAATCAGGTGTTTTCATCTCCCCATGCTACCCAAGTTGCTCTAGTTTTTCGCCTCCATTTTGATTCTTCTTAGACAAGAAACTATTTTTGTCATGGCTCCAAAAGATTTAAGTTACTTATCTTTTCTTCATTGAAAATCACATTCATGTTAGGTTTGAAAATGTTACAAATTTATTCTTCCAGTATCCATGTCTACTCTTATGGATCCTTGGGTTTGGATTTGGCCCACTCAACAAATTTTATTTTTAGAATCTTAAAATTGTCACTAAATTAAAATGTAATAGATTCCTCCAACCGATCATCCATATGTTTCCATTCAATATCACACAAATCCCTAATATCAATATCCTTAGACCATTGAGAGTTGAATTTAGAAGGGCTTGGGGGATTTTCATTCTGCCTCCCCCACTAGGAGAAATGTGGGAACATGAACAAAAATATGAAACAATCCCCTTCTAACTAATATTCATAAAAATAAAATATTACGATGTGAATTGTTTAAAATGTATATCAACATAGTAAACCAAATGAATTTTTTTACCACCCTTGCATGCACAAAAGGGTTGTTGTGATATGCGAGCTTGTTTTGACTTTTTTCATTCATACAACTTATGGGTAGCTATGGAATCTATGTACTTCAAGTTATCTTAATCACTAAGATATATTAGTACTTAATATTAACTTATAAATTCATCTTAGGATAAATTATATTTAGAAATCAATTATAAACTAAAACCTCAACATTGAATTGGGCTTCTCAACTATTTTATGTAGAATAGGAAATATTTGTTGTATGTGGAATGAAATATTGGAATTGGAAACCATATTATATGTCATGTCGATCCAAATGGGAACAATAATATGAAACACAAAATTGTTCAGGCTATAAATTCAAGGTTCATTACAGAGGAAAAAATGTCAAGCAATTTGGACTTACTAAACTTCTTAGAAGAACTTGCTTTAGTATTGGGATCCTTATGTCAGACACTTTTTTAGTGAGATTTAAGACCCAAGTGCATATTTTCTCCTTTCATGTAAAATTTTGGTCTCATGTAATTATAAAGTTTTTGAAATGATAGTACATACCCATTAAGGCCTTTATTT
>ML793498.1:187120-203439 GCA_009831015.1 Picea engelmannii | reverse complement strand
TTTTGTACAGCGATAATCACGCATTGCAGTTCGTGAGTCAACAGGAGAAGTTGAACCAGAAGCATGCGAAGTGGGTAGAGTACATGCATAATTTTACATTCGTGATAAAGCACATTTCGGGGACTGCGAACAAAGTAGCTGATGCTTTGAGCAGGAAATGTTTATTGCTGTAGGAGTTTAGAGTCAAAACCTTGGGTTTTGAAAATCTGAAGGATATGTATATAGGTGATGCAGACTTTGCAGAAGCTTATGAAGCAGCTGAGAACCCAGTTCTCAGAGATCGGAGCCCGTGGATTGACTATATGATCCAGGAAGGATTTTTGTTTCGGGGCAATCAACTGTGCATTCTGAATTGCTCCATGAGGGAGAATTTAGTGAAGGAAAAACACAACGGTGGTTTAGCAGGTCATTTCGGACATGACAAAACATTCACCAAGCTGAGCGAATCATATTTTTGGCCGGGGATGCGCACTGATGTTAAGAGATTTTTTGACAGATGTAGGATATGTCAACATGCGAAGGGCCGAAAGCAGAACACAAGGTTATATCAGCCTTTGACCATACCTGAGAGGCCATGGGAAGCCATCAGTATGGATTTTTTGATGGGTTTACCGAGAACACAGCGAGGAGTAGATTCCATCTTTGTGGTGGTGGACAGGTTTTCCAAGATGGCACATTTTATTCCGTGTCATAAAACTAGCGATGCGACCCACATTGTGAATTTATTTTTCAAAGAGATTGTGTGATTGCATGGATTGCCGAGAAGCATAGTCTCGGATCGGGATATAAAGTTCATAGGTCATTTCTAGAGGATGCTATGGAAGAAGCTAGGGACTGACTTGGCATTCAGTTCTGCTTACCATCCGCAGACCGATGGACAGACCAAGGTGGTCAACAGGAGCCTGGGAGATCTATTGAGAAGCCTAGTGACGGAGCATCACACCAGTTGGGATCATATCCTACCATAGGCAGAATTTGCGTACAACGATTCAGTGAATCGGAGTACAGGTAAGAGCCTGTTTCAAATTTTGTATGGGACACAGCCAAGGGGAGTTTCTGAACTCAAGGAGTCAGAACAGGCTGAAACTAGCAGCGCGAGAGCTGAAGAATTCGCTGAGGCGATGCAAGAACTTCACGCAGAGGTGAAGCAGCGACTACAGAAGGCAAATCAGGAGTATAAGCGCCGAGCCGATCAAAGGAAGGGGCAGCTTCAGTTTGAAGTTGGAGACATGGTTCTGGTGCACTTAAGGAGAGAAAGGTTCCCAAGGGGAACATATAACAAGCTCAAGATGAAGAAAATTGGACCGTGCAAAGTCCTGAAGAAATTTGGAGAGAATGCATATGAGCTTGAGTTGCCAGAGGGCATCGGGATATCTTTGATTTTTAATATTTCAGATTTATACCCCTACAGGGCTGATGAAACAGGAGCTGGAGCTGAGGAACCAGTGGTCAAATGGCAGAAACAATTGCCAGTTGCGCAGAAACCGCAGATGGAGTGCATACTGGATAAGAGAGCAAGCAGGAAGACCAGGAGGAAGCAGTATTTTGAATACCTAGTGAAGTGGAAAAACCACCCAGTGGAGGATGCAAGCTGGGAGACAGACGCGGTGATCCAGAAACATGGGCACACGATACAGGAGCTCATGGACAGGAGCCCATGAATTATTTTGAGCCGAGGAGTATGATGCAGGAGCATCCACACCTCATTAAGCGAGCCAGCGCGTGGAGCAAAGAAGACAGCTGGACAGCGCCAACACATACATTTTTTAATTACTTTGAAGATTATTGCACCGCCATTTAAATGAAGGCATTCAAAGCCGGGCGCACTTGTATTGTATTATAGATAGGAAGGCATTTAATAGTTTTAATGCTGTTAGATAGGAATTAACTGTAGATTAGACATTTTTTTCTTTCGAGAGGGAAAACGGAATATAGGCACCCTCCTTTGTATTATGATAATTCATTCGGAGCAGCATAATTATCAAGCATTAAGAGCAAGAAGAGAAAGAAGAGAACTGGTGAAGAATCCCCATGTACAGATATTGAATTAATAGGAAAGCTTTGATTCAATTTCCATGGCTGTGATTATTCTCTGTGTATTGTTCATATTATGCCGTTGCATATTTGCTTCTTGCTTTGCCTATCTTCTGTATGTTGCGTATGTGATTGCAATACAGGTTCGATATCTAAGAGAATGAGGGAATAAGTTTAAGTTGTTTCTCTGTCTGAGCCGAGAGATTCCTGCATAGAGTGCAGTCGAATTCCTCCGCATAGAGTGCGTTGAGGGGGCTCTACAGTTAAACTCTTATTCTCCTCTATCAGAAGTTGTGTTGAGTTATTTGAGCCGTGCAGGTGAAGTGCAGGGTTTATTTTAGTCTCAGAGGCGAGTCTGAGAAAAGGAAGAGGAGGACTTCTGTTGCAGGTGAGTGCACAAGGTCTGGACGACTTCAACACTTAGAGAGTTGTTGGAAGTCGAGAACGTAAAGTGGCGTAAAGGTCTCTGAAGGAACCAGAGTCTACAAGCTCAAGAGAGATAGTTTGTTACGCTGTGGGAACAGACCCATTGAAGTTCACATAGGGCGAAGGTGTGGAACAAGGGATTCCATTAAGAGGAAGAGAATCGACGACTTGAAATTCTGGAGCGAATCACGAAGTCCCGCAGACCGTTGGATCTGGAAGGAGTAGCGAGAGATTTAATCCCCCCAAGAGAAGTAAGGACCCATTTGCCATCGCATATCAGCATATTGGGGTTGGCGAGTGCAAGAGTTTCATGCACGTCGAAATCGAGAATAGCGATTTCCCGATTTCGTGGGAGCCGTCGATTGTCGGTGGGACAGGTGGCACTAATCCGGAGAATCGGGGTTTTGGCATTCGGGGTTTCCCAATGCAAAGGATTTGCGACAATTGAAATCGCGATCCTGCGATTTCCGATCACGCGGAGTGTGAAGTGACGTGGTCGCGTGGGGCCCGGGAAGTGATTGGAGTCCAGGTGGCGTTGATTCGAGAGATCGGCACCTCGGAACTCGGGGTTTGGAAAAATAGGCTATTGACATCGCGAGTAGCGAAATCCCAAGCCGTTGACTGTTGACTATCGGCATTTAGGGTTCGGAGTTTGGAGTCGCACGAAGGGTGCACATAGGGTTCGCGAGATCACGAAACCCGATTTCCCGAGATACTTGGCGGGAGATCGACAGGAGTGTCCTGTGGGTAACGGGAACTCCCGAAAGGAGTGGGAAGAGCATTATTGTTCTTCGGGCCAAGGTTAGAGAAGGTCCTGGTGTGAGCGGCTATGCCGTCGAGGGCAGGCAGCTGTCAATTGGACGACATCAGTACTCTACAAACCCTTAAGATACAAGGATACATAAAAAAAATAAAAGGGTAACAATATTTATTGATTATGGTCGTACCCATAATTTCATCAATTGAAAATTAGCAAAAGATCTCAATTTCTTTGTATATCCTACATCTAAGTTTCAAGTAATGATTGTAGATGGAGGTACCATAATTTTTTCAGAGAAATTCCATAGTATTAAGCTCAACATGGGGGAGTATTTTCTGGATAGCCCCCCATGATTGTCATCCAAATGTGTGGTGTTGATGTTGTATTACTGGTCCAATGGTTACAATCATTGGGAACAATGGCCCTTAATTTTCAATATATTTTCATGATATTTTCCTCAAATGGAAAGGAAATTGAGCTTAGAGTTATCCAAGGGAAACCCTCTAAAGTGATAAGCTCTAATAGAATGAAACAATTACTCAAAAAGTGACACTAGGGCATAGTTTCATAATTAATATTACTTCATGTTCAAACATATATACCATCTTCTCCCTTAGACCTCAAAATAGTTATCAACAATCATTCCAAGGTATTTGGTTAAATGCCTGAGTGTCTTCCACTTTCTCGAGATCATGACCATGCTATTAATTTGCATCCAAGAAGTGTACTACCTAAAATTAGGCCTTATAGGTATCCTTATGCACAAAAGAGTGAGCTTGAGCACATGATCCAAGAAATTTTAAAGGTTGACACCATTCAACCTCGCCAAAGTTCTTTCTCTTCACTAGTGGTGATGGTTTGAAAAAAGGATGGTTCATGGAATATGTGTCGATATTATAGAAAAATCAACAAAATGACCATCAAATATAGGTTTCCTATTCATGTCATTGATGAATATTATGTGAATTGCATGGAGAAAAATTATTTACTAATTTGGATATTCATTGGGGATGTCACCAAACTTTACAAAAATACTTATTGTTGAGTGTGATGCCTCACGCAATAGAATTGGCATAGTTTTAATGCAAGAAGTAATCCCCCTTTCCTTTGAAATCATCCAAATTAAAGGAGAAAAAATATTCAAACCATTTTATGAAAAAGAATTGTTGGTCATACTACATGTAGTTCAAAAATGGCACCCTTACCTAATAGGAAGATACTTCAAAGTAAAAAACAAAATCGTGATAGTTTGAATTAACTCTTGGAGAAGTGATTCTCTTCAAACGAGAAATAAAAATGCGTTACAAAAATGTTAGGTTATGAATTTGAAATTATCTACAAAAAAGGAAAACATAATGTTGTGGAAGATGCCCTTTCATGGAAAGAAGAAGAAACAAAAGGTTCACTATGTGATATTTATATTGTGCAATCTCTTTGGCTAGAAGAAGCAAGGATGAAGTGGAAGAAAGATCAAGAGGTATGCAAGATAATTCAAAAAATATGTGATGATCACAGTTCATTAGATAATTTTGTATGGAAGTGTCAGTCGAATTATTCAAACATAATTCTATTACATTTTATCATCAATCTGAGTTTCATAAACTTATGAAGTGCTCGACAAAGTATATGCAGATATCAATATTGAAGTGCTTCTAAACTATGAAATCAAGTCACCTCTCATCACACGACTGATAAAAGGAAATTTGTAAACATAAAGAAATCTAATTGAATCTGAAATGTCATTGAAGATTAATTAATATGCATTGTGAGCTCCTAAGGTAGAAATCCAAGCCAATCATATGTAATCCATATTATGATTGACAATACTCTTAGAGTCCCACTTTTAAGAGATATGATCAATATTAAAAAATGCACCTTTATTAATTAAATATGAAACCATCAAACAATCATGATCACAGATCTTTGAGACCAATATTATCCAACATGAGTTGTGTAGTAGAACCCCAAATTGGCCTAGCCAATAATACTATGCAAGATTCTTTATGTTCATATTAATCTCAAGGAAAACTGACATAAAACTAATTATCACTACACACGACATGAAATTTAAATTGAAATGGAAAAATAAAACAAACTCACACAACACAAAAAAAGATATTTGGGTAGCATATACTAGAGAGGGGGCCCTTCCTCTCTTGGAATACGCTACCAAGAAAGACTATGATGGAAAGATATTGATTTGCAACAAGTTATGTATTCCATAATTCTCCCCGTGATTACATTGATTCTCTCTTCAGCCTCAACCTCCTCCTTCTTCTCCTTCATTACAATAATCCTCCTCACATTTATACATATGGATTTCAAAATAAATAAGGAAAATAGTTACAAACAAATGAGACCAGATCCCAAATACCTGGATCTACACCCATTAAAAAATTGATTAAGGAAATGGAGCTTAATTAATGGTTGTTTTAATAGTATGGAATCCAACAACATAATATTTGACAAAATAAAAGTTGTCCACAAAATCTGTAACTACAGAAATTTGGGCGCTGAAGAATTTCTTGGAAACTCTGCCTTGAATATCAGACCATATATGTCAAACTCTTCGAATTTTGAAATATGGTAGACATTCCAACTAATATGGATCCTTTTTCCAAAAATCAATGTCTTGGATTTTTGAGATATATCTTCATGAACCCAGAAATTGCATCAGGCGTTAGTTGTTTGAAATTTTTACTAATTTTGATCATAAGTTGGACCAAGTTCTTGGAGACTCACGCATGTGAACTAGGCATGATATTATTCAAATATAACTATCTAGAAGAATCCAACTATTATATCTATGTGCCCATTTATCTACTAGACACGTGGAAGTATGAGGAACATTGATGGTGTTGCAGGAATTGTGTTGTAGAAAACATGTGTTGTTGCAGAAAACCTAGAATTCACTACTACATGATTGCATTACTGAACTCATAAAACCATCATTAGAAAACCAACTTATAATTCTCATTAAGTAACTAGAAATGAAGGCTACTTGAGCATATGGGGGTGTACTATGGTGCTTTTGTGAATATTTATGGTAGGAATGGAGATAAATGAGTAAAGGGTGAGGTAAAATGATCAAAATGAATGATCTAAATGGTGGAAAAAGATGACATATTGGTGACCCAAAATATCCCCCACACCTGTGATTTAGCATGTACCCATGCCAATGAAGTAGGGAACTGGTGATCTCCTAATCAGGAAAACCTAGTTTACATTGATTGTACTTTCTTAATGGGTTTAGCATACTCTATATGGAAAATAAAAAAATGATCAAGTATGGACATGTTAGGTCAATAGACTGATATATACAAATGTTCATAAAACTGAGTTCTCTTCCCTTGTGGATATACCTTTAAAGACACTTACAAACCCTTCTTGTTGTAATTTATTTCTTTTATTTGTGGTAGGTGTAAGTGAAATGCATACTTTGTTTTTATGTGTGTAATCATGCTTCCTTGTGGCACAACTAAAGATAGATCATAATGGTATTATAATAATGAACACCATTGTACTTTTATTCTTGTTTAAACATAAGCAATAATGATACCATAATCCAATTAAAGTCAGAGTATTACCTCATTGGATCATGGAAAGGATCATGGTTTAACAATAATAGGATGATGAGAGGTTCAAAAGTGAAGGGTGAAGTATATCAAAAAGGTAAGTTTGGAAAGTAAATGGGATGGAAACAAATTGAAATGGTAACATAGGATGGAGTTTATAAATCTCATTCTTATAATAGCCTCTCATCATAAATTTCCAAAAATTCTAACAAATCAAAAAGTATTATAACTAGTTTTACCTCAACTTTACCTCCTTGAAATGTTGAAATGGATGTATCCTCAAGTTAAAGATAATGTCTATTGAATATAATTTTCTCTGAATTTGATGTGATATATGAATATGTGATGATATGAGTAGAAGATGAACATTGGATTCTTGAATATTTAGGTTTAAAAGAGTATGTTGAAGATGGTATGAAGGAGTTGGAACTGTAACTATAGAACCAGCTTTTCCAAATATTGCCTTGTTTCTATCACAAACTTTTGATGTTGCCATTGTTCATAAGAAATTGACTCATGTTTCTGTAATACTTCTTTTTCTTCTTATTCATGCACTTGAGTGTTCCAAATTTATGTGTTTTCATTCCTATTTCACAACCTTTGAGAAACACTATTGTTCGAGATTATTTTGATTTTCTTCTATAGGAACTGAGAAATATTCTACAAAAACATAAAAATATGCTGCAGAAACAAAAAAGTAATTTGCTAAAGGAATAAAGAAGTATGTTGCATGAATGTTGAGTGTGTTCTATTGTAGGAAATCATCTGTTTGACATCATGGTAATTGTTGTAACTACTTTTGTAGGAACAAATATATTTTGTTGCGGGAACCTTATGTAGGAACAGAGAATATGTTGCAAGAACCTTATACAGGAACAAATATATGATGTTGCAAGAACCTTCTCCAGAAACAAAGATAGTTTGATGGACGAACCTTCTACAGGAACAAAGACAATATGTTGCATGAACCTTCTTCAAGAACAGAGGTAGGTTGTTGCAGGAACCTTCTGTAGGAACAAACAATGTTGCAAAAGTATAATAAACTAGGATGTCAAGCTATACTTGGAATTGATCCAATCATCTATATGCAACATTTATTGATTTATTTATTAACTACCCTATCGTAGTTGAAAAAAATAATTTCAAGTGTAGGAGTACTTCCAATGAAGCCATGTATGGAACGTGATTACAAATATGCTCCTTTACAAATATGAAAAATATTCTTAAATGATTGTCTGAATATGAGGAACCAACTAGTGTGATTGATTTGATGCCAAGAATTTTTGAATAAAGAAGTGGTTCTTTAGCCTAATGATTTTCTCGAACCAATCTTCAATGTAGTCACCCGCCCCTATGTTTTCTTCTTCATTTTTACTAACTTGCATTACCTCCTTTGTCAGACCTTGTAGATCTTCAAGGGCTTGTGTTTTGCAAAAAGGAAAAATTACAAGGGACTATGTGATCTCATGTTCCATTGTCTTCTCTTTGTTGGATGTTGTCCATGGTTCTTTAGATTCCCCTGCAGACTTGCAAGGACAATTAAAGAAGGCTTCTAGATCTACTTGTTGTAAATCTAGTTCATGGAACTCTTATTCGTTTGTCTCTTCAGATCTACTCCAAGTGCGACCAAGAATTGAGAAATCTCTCGAAGTAGAAAATTCTTGAGCATTTTGAGGTTCTTTTTGTTGGTCAATATAACCTGTCTTGCACATGGGTTATTGCATGGGGTTTTTATAGATAAAAAACTTACAAAGAAAATTTCAAGAAAAAGAAAGAACTCAAATTCTCATGCTACCAAGGCCATTATGTCACCAATGCCCTATTGACATGAGTAGTGAATCAAACCAAAAGGATAGAAGAAACAATCCCACACTCACTTCAAAACTAACTTCTTGAGCACTTCCCTGATAATGACGCCAAAAATGATAGTCGAATTGTTTTGAAGATAATTACATTACATTTTATCATCAATCTAAGTTTCATAAACTTATGAAGTGATCGGAAGAATATATGCAACGATAAATACTGAAATGCTTCTAAACTATGAACTTAGGTCACCACTCATCACACGAAAGGTGAAATGAAATTTGTAAACATAAATTAATCTAATTGAATTTGAAATGTCATTGAAGATTAATTAAGATCCATTGTGAGATGCTAAGGTAGAAATGCAGGCCAATCATACGTAATCCATATTATGACTGATAGTATTGTGAGAGTCTCACTTTTAACAAATCTTATTAATACTAAAAAATGCACCTTTATGAATTAAATGTGATCATAGATCTTTTAGACCAATATTATCCAACATAAGTTGTGTAGTAGAACCCCATATTGTCCTAGATAATAACACTATGCAAGTTTCTTTATGTTGATATTAATCTCAAGGACCAACTGGAAAAGTATGCCCATTTTTTCTCTTTTTCTAATCCTTTTAAAGAAAGTATAGTAGCATCAACATTCATGGAAACCATTCAAAATCTACACGAAGTCCCTAAGATTATTATAAGTGACAGATTCAATTTTCACTGGAAATTTTTGGACTGGATTATTTTCTTATTTCGGTACTCAATTGGTTCACATATCATCTTCCCACGCTCAACCCGACAGGAAAATTGAGATTGTGAATAAATATGTAGAAGGATATCTTAGTTGTTTTGCATCCGATAAAATACACAATGGGTTAAGTAGTTTCCTTTGGACGAATGGTGGTACAACACATCCTTCCATACTTCATCAAAATTTCCCTATTTCTAGTAATTTATGGATATCATCCTCCATACATTACATCGCCCTTGAAAGGGAAAGGTTCAACTAGTGGAGGACCACATAGGGAACCAACAAGAGGTTTTCAAACTATTGAAGGACAACTTGGTTATGGAAACAAATAAGATGAAACAACAAGAACAGCAAGATCGTAGTGAAAGTGAATTTGAAGTGGAGGATTGGGTATTTCTAAGGCTACAACAATATAAATAGATGTCCCCCAAGAAAAAAAATCACATTAAATTAGCACACAAATATTATGGCCCCTATAAGTGTTTGCAAAGGATTGGAAGTATTGATTACAAATTGGAGTTGCCTCCATATTCACGTGTACATCCAGTATTCTATGTTTCTTTCATAAAGAAGGTAATCATCAACAAGATCCCAGTCTAAACTATTTTACTAGAGATTAATAAAGAAGGGAAAATCGTACTAAAACTAGAAACAATCCTTGAAACAAGGTTTAAGAAACTGAGAAATCGATCAATCATGGAGTACCTCGTCAAATAGAAGAACCTACCAGTGGAAGAGGTAACATGGGAAGACGAGTTCTTCATGCAAAAACACCTACAGTTGGTCAAGTGTTGAGGACAACACTTTTTTGAAGGGGAGGGGTATGTTAAGACTTAGAAAAAGCCCCATTTTATGTGTAAACCCACTTATTAATACCTATATATTGAATTATTACATTTATAGTATTATAATTGTATGTCTGCTCGAACCCTTCATGGCACCCTTTCATTATAATTGTACCCTTTGTCTCATATATATATATATATATATATATATATATATATATATATATATATATATATATACACACCAAGGAGACCTAGTCTTAAGATCATATTATCACATCTCATATTGTATTTTGAATTGGATATATTATAAATGGAGGTTTTTCCCTCTATGAGGACTATAATTAATTGACATTTTATCATTTTTAAGGAGTTCGATCATAACACAAGAAAGAGAAACCAAGCAATTCTAAGAAGAAAGAGCACTAGTAAGATTCCAAGGAGTGGAAGAAGAAGTAGAAAGGGGGAAATGATACGAAGACGATAGCCACTACACATCAGTGCAAGGATCCTACCAACGATTGCAACCATTGCAATATTGATGGTCACACCAAGGAAAAGTGATGGAAAATACATCCAGAGCTTAACCCGGAGAACCAAAAGAAAGACATAAATAAAAAGAACCCTCTAGCCAGAGATTTGGGAAATTAAGTTAAAACAAGATTTGATTTGGATGAATACATTTTCTACATATCTGTGGAGACAAAGGTGAATTTGAGTATCCTTCATCAGTAGGAAGAGAAGGATATGACCAAACTCTTCCACATCAAGATTCAAGTCAAGAATGCCAATATGGATGCTCCATTTGACTCTGGTTTACAGGCTAATATCATAGCAATGGATCTGGTCAGTAATCTTGGATTGGAGGTTCAAGATCATCCTAGCCCCTATCCATTGGTTTGGGTAAACAAATATGCATAGATAAATGTCAGAAAGTAGTGCAAGAATAAATTTGTTGTAAGTGTCGATTTTATAGATGAAGTAGAATTGGATGTAGTATCGTTTGATGTACACATAATAGTTTTTGGAATCCCCTACATGTATATGTGGGATGTTATATTCATGTAGAGAGCCAACTGGTATCACCTCATCAAGGATGATAAATCCTTCATCATCAATGCACGCAAAGAAAAATAATTTTTTTTGCTAGTAAGTGTCAATCAAACTAAGAATTTGATAAGATCTAACAAGAAATATGTTTTAATTTACTTAATAGAAAATAAATATGATAATGAGTCAATACGAGTAAAGGAATCCATGGAGGGGTGTACTAAAGATAAAAAATATCAGTTGGAGGAGTTTCTGTAGCTGCACATAGGATTTTTTTAGGAACCTAATGGGATACAACCCAAGATGGTTGTGTAACAAAAAATACAAATATTTCCTGACTTTCCATGGTAGAATATTGGGATGTATAGATAGTCCATTCTATAATTAAATGAAGTAAAGAATAAATTGCAGTAGTTGTTGGAGCAGGGTGTGATTCGACCAAGTATCTCATCTTGTGGGTCACCCATCATAATTGTATCCAAGAAGGATGGGACTTGGAGAATGTGTATCAATTATAGGGCATTGAAAAATATTACATTGAAGAATCGATATCCTCTTCCCAAGATCGATTATATGTTGGACTAGGTGCAACATGTCAAGTACTTCACTAAGTTGGATTTTAATTATGACATCACTAGGTATGAGTCAAAAAATAATATACGTAGAAGAATTCCTTCATGACAAGGAAAGTTTTGTATGAGTGGTTGGTTATGCCATTTAGTTTATGCAATGCACCAAATACATTTATGAGACTAATGAATTATTTTTTACTCCCTTATCTAGATTCATTTTTTATTTTCTATTTGAATTATATAATACTTTATAATGCTACCTCAAAGGAGCACATATCACATATTATGCAGGTTTTAGAGACCTTGAAGAAGCATTAGCTGCTATCCAATATCAATAAATGTGAGTTTTCATAGTATTTTTTTGTGTATATGGTGTGTGTTATCGGTGGAGGCGAGCTCAAGATAGATCTTGCCAAAATGGAGGTCATCAAGAAATGGACAATTCTTACAAATTGCATAGAAATTAGGATGTTTGTTGGGGTAGCATAGTACTTACAAAGGTTCATAGCTTTGTTTTCAGTGGTAGCTTCACCACTCCATGAAATAATAGTGGGGAGTAAGAGTTTCCAGTGGGGGAAGAATCAATAGAAATCCTTTGATGAGATGAAATTAAAGATCAGTCAAGCACCAATGCTCGTGCTACCAAACTTGTGAAACCCCTTTGAAGTGGAGATAGATGCAAGTGAGTATGCAATGGGATCATTTTGGATGCAAGGAGGAAGACATGTCTACTATCATTATAAAGTATTTCATGGGGATATCCTCAACTAATATACATACGACAAGGATCTATATTCCTTCGTAAAATATGTCAAAAAGTGTAATAAATATTTGATAGGAAAGAAGACCATCATCCACACAGCTCACTGACAACTCCATTATTTGTAGGATTAGAGTAGGTTACAATAAACTAGGTACTATAAATGGAGGGTTTTATTAAAAAAATCACATTTGGCTATAAATTATAAGAAGGGTAGCACAAAAAAGTTGGAAAACATACTTTCAAATCCATCCACCTCAAGGATTATAGATTTGGGAACTTTGATGCACATGGAGCCTTTTATCCATGATGAATACAAAGAGACATACATAGAATATTAGGACTTTAGGAAGGTTTTTTAGCAGCTATAGGGCCATATCCATATAGAATAAGGTGATGGAAAGGAAAACTATCATTTCTAGAATTGTCTACTATACAAGCTCGACAAAATTTGTATTCCTAAAGGTGAGCGATCGAAGGTTATTAGAGAAGTGCACACCACTAAGATTGTAGGACATTTTGGTGTTGGGAAGAAAATTTCCAACTTACATAGGTATGTTTACTATCCAAAAATGCAAGAATATGTAGCACTATATATTATAGGATGTATATCTTGTTGTACCATGAATCCCAGTAACATGAGGTAATGTCTATACCATCCCTTATTGACACCCACTAGACCTTGTGAAATCATTTCCATGTATTTTGTGGGTGTTTTACCAACCACATGGAAGGGACATGACTAATTATTTGTGGTAGTTTATAGGTTCAACAAAATGTACATTCTCATACCTTGTAAAAATACCATAAAGAGATAATAAGCAACAAATTTGTTCTTTAAACAGGTATGGGTGCATTTTGGGATACCAAAGAGCGTCATCTCAAATAGGGAAACCAGATTTCTCAATGCCTTTTAGAATACATTGTGGGAGAAGCTGGGCACTAAGATCAAGAGGTTTAAAACATTCCATCCACATAAATATGGGTAGACAAAATAAGTCAATAGGACTTTGGTGTATATTTATAGGGGTTGCAATAAAAAATATCCAAAGAACTAGGATGAAAATTAGATCTATATACAACACTCTTATAATGGCGTAGTAGTCCACACTTCTACTAGTAAGTCATGTTTTGAAATTTTCTTTGGGTATTTTAAACCTTCACCCTTAGATGTTGTATATGGAAAACAAGGAGGAGTGAGGGAGGACCTCATAGGAGATGCATTAAAAGAAGAAAAAAATATTGAGAAGATCAAGCTGATCCATTTGCAACTATAGGAGATGTTGAAGAAATCATAGGAAAAGTACAAGGCTATATATGACCAATATATAACATGAAGAACATTTAGAGTGGCAGATAAAGTATGGTTAAATCTAATAAGGAAATACTATAGGGTCCTGGTAAGAAGATCAAAGCTTTGTTGTATGTTCCTTTTAAGGGATTGCAAAAGGTGGGAGGTAACACATACAGAATCAGTCTACCCCCATACAAGAACATTTAGTTAGTAGTGAATGTGGATAATATCAAACTCTATAAGCCTTTTGTTATCTCTATTTCCTAGGGATAACTAAGTTGATGATGTCTCAAGGCCCTCAGGTTGTAGACATGGAGTATCAAGAGACATATGAATGAAAACATCAACTTACATAGACAAAGTCCTGACTCACCACCACATATCTAAGATTCATCACGATGGTATCTTCCACATCATCTTGCTTCCAGAACACATTGTGACGTGAGCGATCGGCAACCCTCACGGTTCCACCCTGCTCTCACCAAGACCTTCCTTTACTCAGGCCCGAAGAGTCAAAGACTCTTTCAACTCCACTTCGGGAGTCTTCGCCACCCACAGTAACTTCTTCGGTGATCTCCCTTTCGTGTATCGGGAAATCGGAACTCGCGGATTTGCGAGTTAACACCCATGAGATCGGGTCTCTCACTTCCCCGAATCCCGATGGTCAACGAATCAACACTCAGTTCCGTCGGAGCTTTTCCTATCGGGAAATCGACCAATATGTGATCGTGATTCACTTACACTATGAATCCCCGAACCCCGAACTCCGATATGCCGATATGCGATGGCACGTGTGGATTCGACACCTCCACCTCTTCCTTCTATCGGCACTTCGATCCCCAATATGCCGATGTGCTTCCACCTATAATCCACTAGCAACCGTGGTCCCACATGCCACGTCACTTCTGGATTTCGTGGATCACGGATCCACAATGCAAGTTCTCTTCGTGGTCGAAAACCCCGAAACGCCGAACGCTGAAACCCCAAAATCCGACTTCTCGGGATCACGCACCACCTGTCCTTCCCTTGATCAACGGTTCCCGTTAAATCGGGAAATCACTACTCGCGATTTCATGGGGTATGAACTCTCACCTCACCAACCCCCGAATGTCGAAACCCGATGGCCAAAATCCCGACTGCTATCCCTCATGCAGCTTCTGCCGATCCAACGGCTGTCGGAGTTCCTCCTCAGATCTGATGGCTCAGACCTGTTCTCCTCATGCGCTCCTCCTCCTGAGGATAACCTCCACGCAACTCTTCCCGATCCTACGGCTGACGGGATTTCTCTTATGAGACCCGACGACTGTCGGTCTTCCTCTCCTACGCGCTTCTACCAGAGCTCCCTAGACGTAACTGTTCAACGATCCAGATCTGCTTTCTCCTGCCGATCTAATGGCTACTGTCGCTCCCTCCTGAGCTTCTACGGTTCCTCCAGATACCTTTGCGCTCGCCTCCTTCTCATGCTCGAACTTCAACAACTCTTCGAAGTGTTGAGTTCTTCCAGACTCTGTGCACTCCCTGCGACAGTAGTCTCTGCCTTCCTGGCAGTCTCGACCTTGTACATCGACACGTTCGTCCTCCTGATCTTTCCCCTTGAATCCTCAAAGGATTCAATTTTGACCTCTGCACTCTCCTTGCAGAGTCCTTGCACGCAAAGTGCTATCTGTCCTGGGCCTCTTCTGTAGCTTCGACCTCTACAGAAGCTCGGTTTTTCTTCTTCTCTTTCTCCCGCAGATGGGAATATGGACGCCTCCTGCTATCATTTTTTCTCAAGTGCCTCCTCGCTGAGTCTTTTGGGTATTCAGCAACCCAATATAGGTCCCTCAGTGGACTCTGCTTCCTTCAGATGATAGAACTCAATGAGTTCCTTCCTCCTCGTGTCTGTCTACAACCTTCCTTAACGTCCTCCAGACGGAGCCCCTCAGAATCATCACAGGATTCTTGTCTTTCTGAACTCACAACATAGTTCTTTCCTCATATACGCTCAATACCCTCTTGGTAGAGCTCTTACAGAACTCCCAGTAGAGGTTCTGTCCACAACAGTGACTCAGTAACACTGCTCTGACTATTGAGGTGTTCAGTAACCCCAAAGTCCTTCTTCTTTCTGATTTGATGATTCCAGGCTTGGACTTCCGCACGTCTCTGTCTGACTCCTCACGAGTTCAGAAGTGCCCCCTCTGTGCACCGGTATTCAGAGTCTCAACACTCTGTCACGCCCTCTTGGCATGAAACCTCAAAGACCTCTCAAACCTGAAATCAAACACACTCCCTGCAATTACATGATAACAATACACAATTGCAGCATATAAAGAACATACACATACAGACATGCATATAATGATAGACTGGTGTAGGAAAAAATGCTCTCTGTTCATATATTAACAATTGGCAAATGCCTGTATTTTTACAAGGTGGTCTCGAGCTCTCCTCGTCTCTTCAACTCTACCCTTCTGATTACAAAATGAGATATGAAATCTCTTTTACCTGAGTGCTCATTGAGCACT
>ML793498.1:105596-157561 GCA_009831015.1 Picea engelmannii | reverse complement strand
CCCCCTCGAAGAGGCTTATTATCTGAAATTATCTCTTTTTCAAGGCGTTGAGTACTTTTTCTGAGGTTCTTCTATACTATATTGATATTTGGCTCTTAACATGCACCCTCTCAGGATCTATCTTGATCCCTCCTGCAAACATAATATGACCTTGGAGCTTGCCTTCATGCATGGAAAAGTGATATTTCTTTGGGTTTAAAGATATGCCATGCCTTATGCACTTTTTAAATGTTTGTTTGAGATGATGCAAGTGTTCTTCATCATATTTTGAGAAAATAGTAATATCATCAATATAGATGACCATGAATTTTTCCTTTTCTCCCACAAATGCAATGTCCATGGCCCTATGAAAAGTGGCTCGTGCGTTCATCAAACCAAAGGGAATATTATCATACACGAAAGTGCCCCAAGGAGTAGTGAAAGTATTCTTCCTCTTGTATTCTTCAAAAACTAATATCTAATTATATCCAAAGTATCCATCTAGCATGGAAATTCTTTGAAAATCCACTACTTTTTGCAGAATATGATCCATTTAATTGGGTAGTGGATAATTGTCCTTCGATGAACATCTATTTAGATTTATAAAATTCAAAAACAACCTTATTTCACCATTTTTTTCCTGACAGGTACAAGATTTTCAACCTACTTTGAGTATCTGATAGGTACTATGATATTTTCATCAAGCAGACTCTTCACTTCTTTTTCAATAATGTGAAGTAGCATAGGGTTGAACTGTCTCATTTTCTGGAGCCTAATTTTAGAGTAATTTTATGTTGAATAATTTATATTTCAAAAATCTGAAGGTCTTCATATGACCAAGCAAAAATTTCAACAAATTCCTTCATTAGATTTACATATCTTCTCCTTTTCTCTTCAAACAATGGTTTAGAGAGTTTTATAATCTTTGGATTGGTATCAATCCCAATATTACAGTAAACAACATCCTTTTCTTGGCTTTGAATAAAAGATTTCTTGGAGACATCATTGATGTCAAAGATCCTTTAAAGTGGTACTAGAACCTTTGGAATGTGGTTAGTATTCAATTCTACAATATTATGTCCTGTAATTTTATCCTGAATAGAGACATCAGTTTGAATTTCTGCATCATCATATTCATTTTCTTGATCAATAGAGATTGCAGAAAATTCATCAACAGTTTCTAAAAACCTCTTAAATTCTTGGTCATCATTAAAAATATACCAATATTTGATGTTATATGGGATGGAAGGTATGTGCCTTACTTCAATTTCATATCTCATATTTGAAAATATAGGAGTCTTGAAATTACTAGCTTCCAAGGCTAAAGAATCTGCTTTTTGGTTCATACTTCTTTGGAAAATTTTTATATCAAAGGTTAAAAATAAGTTTTCAACAAGGTCCCATACCACATTTATGTACTACGTCAACCTTTTTTTCTTTGAATGATACATATTTTTTATTTGATGAATAATCAATTTTGAATCTCCAAAATCAACAATTTTATCAATTCCCATATCCTTTGCATCTCTTAATCCTAATAATAAGGCCTCATATTCTGCAATATTGTTGGTGGTTTTGAATTCTGATTTATATAACATAGGTATGACTTCCTAGGCATGGAAAATGAATAAAACCCCAACACTATATCTATTTTTTAAACACGAACCATAAAAGAACATCTTCCACACCCTTTACTTGATTATCCATGGATATTATTTGTACAGGTTGAAAAGCATCATCACCGATATGAAATATGGGTGATCCAATTTCATCTTCAACTCCCTAGATGGGGTGATTTCTTGGATTCTCATGATCACTTACACAATAGGCTAGTATCTATTTCTTGTAAAACCTTCAATGTTCTCCTCTAAATATAGGTATAGTAGCATATGTTAGGTCCATCTATAAGGATCCACCTACCTTCTTAACCCTAAATCTGGATAGAAGCATGCCAAATTTAGGTGGTATATCAACCACTACCACATCCATAACAACACTCTTCATAGGAAGTCGTGACAGTGTAACAACCAGATCTTTGATAACCCCTAGACATTTATATTTTTTAGAATCAAAAGAATAGAGGTCTTGGTACAATTCTGTAATGTCAAGACCTAATTCATCCATGACTACGTTAGGAATAACATTGTGTGAAGCTCCAAAATCCATAAGGAGGTTGTGCAGAATTTTCTCATGAATGTTCAGGGATATGTAAAATGGAGGTGAAGCATTAGATCTATCTTCAATATGAGGTCCCACAGTGGTGGCATTATTTTCATCCTCCAAGTTTATTATGTCTGAAGAAATGATATGAGCAGGAGGTTGCAAAACTTTCAATATTGATTTTTTGAAAGACTTGTTCTTCATAAGTTCCACCAAAGGTACAAGAATTTTTATCTTATTAATTTCATGTTCCAAATTAAAAGGAACAATTTGTTTTTTTGTTTCCTTTACCTCTGGGGAAGCAACCTTGATTGGATTCTCAGGTTGATCTTACTTGTTCCATGTATCTTTAGTTATACCCTGCTCGGTTGAGACCTTAGCCTTTGATTTTTGTATTGGTGCATTTGATTTTGGTCCACTTGATTTGGGCCTTAGATCATATTTCTTTTGAGGTCCAGTCTGAAAAATACCCTCTTCTTGTCCATCATCAAATTGATTAGACATTAGAGAATATGCATTCTCTTGTTGTGTTAATTGGCTAGAAGGAAGTTCAGTATTAGTTAAAAGGACTATAGAACTTGAATCAATATCATCACTTTCCTATGTCTCTTCAACTGCATTATTCTGAAATGGTGGTAAGATCCTTTGATCATCTTGATTCCTTCTCTCCCTATGCATAACCTAAGGAGCATTCTGTGGTCTTCTGAACTGATTGGGGCTTTTATTCCCCCCTTCTTGAACAATTCTATTTTGATTCTTAGTCTCTAGTTTCAATCTAGAAAGATATGATGTTATATTTTTTAACATCTTATCCATCTCATCAATCTTTGGGTCATATGTTCTTGAATGCGAATAATATGGAACATCTTCTTTCTTCTTCTTTTTATCTCTTTCGGATCTTGTTTTTAATATTTATGTTGCCAAAATATTTGATTCCACTTCAATGGTTGTCTCCTACATCAAACTTAATGTAGGAGATCTTATTTCTCTTAAAAAAGAGAAAATTATGCATCAAAGGGAATAGCAAAGGTAATTTTTGTATAACTTTCTATAGGTTTAATTTCATCAGGGATTTTACTATACATTTTGTTAAATATTTTTGTATAATCTAAAACACACTCACCATTCTTTCTTTTTAAATACCCAAATTTAGTAATATAGTACAAGTAGTCCTTTTTGTCTCCCCACTATTTCAAAAACGTTTCATCTAAGGAATCAATATTAGTGATAGAATTGATATGGAGACCTCTGAACCACTTCCTTACCTCCCCATCCAAACTCTATACAAATAATCTCATCCAAACATCTGTGTGTTCAACATTGAAATTTTCTGCAAATCTATAAAAATATTCCAAATGTTCTTTAGTTGTGACCTCTCCTTCTCCATTTAATATAGGAAGATATTTCATATAGTATCCAGATGTGAAATAATAAAAAACTTGGGAAAACATCAGGGGTGCATATCTAGCAACAATGATAACATCCATTCTATTAGAACCCATGGTGTGAACAACTAGAGTAGGAGATTTAGGAGGAGAGTATGGTTGTGAAGTATGAGGTGAAGGTTGAGTGTGAACCTTAGAATGTGATTAACGATGAGAATGGGTCTTTTGGGATTCTAAAAATCCTTCAATGGACAAAATATTATTGAAAACTTGAATCTCAGGTTTAACTCTCTGAGAAGTGAAAATATGAGATAAGGATGAAGATAATATTTGATCAATCTCTTCTTTGGTATGTGTATGAATTTTTTTTAAAGCTTCATATGTGAAGATATTATCTTCATCTTTTTCTTTGATAAGTTCATAAAATACTCTCCATTGTTCCATTGTCAAATCATTTAAGGAAATTGTTGCAGGTAGAACTACTTATGAAGGATGGATAACATTGTTTTCTTCAATCACAGGTACTAACTCTTCTTTAGGAACAAGAATGGGTTTTTGGGAAGAAAAAATTATTTCCTCAAAAGAAGGAGATTTACCTCTAGAAGATGAATATTGGCCTCGAGTATCTTTGGATTTTATTAATGATTTTTTTGTATTTGATACTGCTCGATTTGGCTTAGGATCTGATTTGGCTCTGGTCACTTTCTTTCTTGAATATAAAGTTGATATCGAAGCTTTGGTAGGATCATACTTCGGTTCTTTCACTTCTCTTTTAGGAGACATAACTTCTGCAATGGAGTCTCCAAGTGAAAAATATGCATTCTACTTATGTGTCCAACTCATTTTCACAATCAAGAGATACTCTTTCTCAATGTCGTTCTTCCCAGGGAAATATATCTTTTCCTCTATTCCCCAACAATGGAACCAAAATATGTTAGTCCCTAAAGTTGTTCTTGACTGCTAATGGTAAGCTAGGGCTCCTTAGTTATTGCAACGGTTTATGTTTGTAGATATTTTTGGATTTATATGTTGTTTTGTGGGTCAAGGAGTGGTTTAATAAGGAAACATAAGATTATGATTACAAAGTTAAGTTTCCACCACATTCACTTAGTCAATGGTAATTACTCTGATCAACCATAGCATGATACTTAAACAGAAGAAAAAATAAGTTGCATGTTTACAATTTGTCCACTTACATAGAAGAATTTCAATTTCCAAATATCATTCAGAAAACATGAATAATTACTAGAATACAAACTCTGTAACAGTTGAGAAAACAACAAAAATTTTATTAGTATTCAACATAAACAAAAAAAAACAAATGCTTTGCAAAGATTTAAATGCATTCAAGTAAAGATATGAAATTTAACATAAGAATGAGATAATCTGACCATCATAATGTTTTTTTTTCATTTATTTTAAGATGTAGTAGATTCCCAATATACAATTCAAGTCAATAATCCCTATACCACCACCAAACTTGAACCCCTAACTCTGTCAACAAGTTTCCTCTTTATACACATAGTTGGTTTTCCTAGATCCTAAAATCTAGATATAGTTTTGATTTAGTATTGATACTTGGCTAATAGATAGGTATCACATTATATTCAATTATTACATCACAACAAAAATCCTATACTTTAGGAAAATACCTGATCTTAAGTCTAGATTATGATTTTAAGAGATATCCTTTGACCTGAAAAAATGAATTTGTAGTAACTTATCCAAGTATATGTGCTGCAAAAACTTGATCCTCGAATATGCATATGCTGGAAAAAGAAAAAGGTCTCTCAACCTCTCAAAAAGTTTTATCATATTATCAAAGAAGGGATCCAACACTGTCACTTCTAAATCAGAATTGTCCACTGTGTATTGGCATGGTCCGGGTAGACTTTTCATTTCTAAATATAATATTGTCCCATGGGTATTTCCCGCAAAATAGGGTTCTGCAAAAAGTATTGTTTTGTTGCAGCCATAGATATTTTCTAGTCTCCTTTGCTTTCAATTTCAGTTTTTGGAATTTATCCTGTAATACGGAATTCTGTATCACAATATTTTTTTTTTTGTCTCAGGTCTGCAATAATGGCCTCATAATCTTCAGGTGTTAGCATATATTTATTCCCAATCACCAGTTCTTATTGATTTTCTGGTATCACTGGTTCTTCGTTCTTGAATTCTAGTGCAGGTTCTTCTTGATTTTTGTCTAGTGCATGTCTATTTAAATCAATAGAAATTTTGGGATTTCTAGGTTTCCTTTCCTTCTTGTGCACCTTTGTAGATTTTTTCCCAACAACTTCTTTTGTTGAAGACTCAGGTAAACCGGGTGTTCCTTTTTCCACATAAAAATATGTCATCTCTGGCATATCCATCAGTGTATGGATTTGTATCCTTTCTTGCTTGGTGATTCTTGAGGTCTTATCATCTGAGAGAGAAGATTCAATTTTTTGCATTGATTGCTTATTTTTCTTCAACCTTCTAGTATTCTTATGAATTTCCTCTATGATATTATCATCTAAAATGATTAGATTATCTTGCTTGGGAGAGGGTTTAAACAGAGACTTTACATTAAGTCTCAACTTTTTTGTAGCTCTTGTTTTAGGCCTACTGTGATAACTTACATTATTTTTACCTTTTCTTTCGTTACCTTTAATTTGTTTCACTTGTGGGGGCTTCTCAATAGGTGCATCATCATTTTCTCTCTCAGGCGCAAATTTCACTTCCTGCAATTGGTCTAACCTCTGCTTAGCCATTCTCCTGGTATATACCCTATCAAAACTTGTGAGATTGTTTTTCGAAGTAGAGGATTCGTGCTCTAGCTTGATTTATTACTCTTGTTGTGATTCAAGCTTCCTTTTTCTTGATATGTCTTGTCTTTTTATAGGGGAGACCTCTTGCAATTTTGCAGAGTTTCTTGAAGTATTTCTTGTCCTAGTTGAGGCTTCATGTTTCTTTTGTTTTAGATCTAGTTCATCAAACCCTCAAGATGCCAGTAATTGTTTCCAGGACTCTTAAACCTCTATCAATTTATAAAGGACCAACATATTAATCAAACCTTGATGAAAACAACTTTTATGAGTATTTCCAGGATTATTCTACACCCTCTTGGACATTTTGGTCAAGCTCTTCAACAAATAAAAGGGTAAGCTCATCTCTGCATCTCCATTTAAATGCATAAAAGTTATCGTATCGTAATGGTAAGAATACGAATACATGCCCTCAGCCATTACATACCTATGGACCATTGTCAAAACATCTCTCCATTATTCCTTTAACGATTTACTCGGGATCCCTTGACACCAGTCAAGATCATGGTGTTCTAGTACCAAAAATTGCTTGTATAGTTCTGCATATGACTTACCTTTCTTCCACCATCTCTCACCATGCACAGGTAAGTGACATGCTAACCCAATCGAGTTCCCTATAACATAGATTAATAAATTCCCCACCTGAGTTTTGAAACCATCAAATTTTTGGGCGAACAATATCGAAACCTCCTCATGGTATCCCTAGAAATTATAGAAAAAGTCAAACCAGCCCGCATCAACAAATTTATGAAAAATATCGAGATATTCCTCCATCAATTCACCTCTTATTGGTTTCAAATGGTTAACCTGACCACTTTTCTTGTGTGCCATCTTGTTGATTGTGATCCTCTTGTTGCACTGCAAATACTAGGGTTTAAAAAGTTGGGCTTAAGATTTCTTGCATAGACAACTGATACAAAAAATATTCCTCGATTGCAAACTGTTGTTAGGCCACAATATAGTTAGTACAAATTCTTTTCAAAACTAAATCATAACTTTGAATGCTCAATATCATGACCCGGCACCCGAGTTTGATGGATTTAAAAAAAGGTACAAACTCATGTTCATTAAATAGTCATCGTGAATCGAAACATTATTTTACAATAGATATCAATCATACATGATTCTCTGCATGATCCTCTAACAACTAACACTATTTTTGAAATCCAAGCACGTTTAAAAATAATGATGAGTTTAGGCGCTACAAGAATGGTGAAATTCTTGTAGCGACTCTGTCTCTCCTTTGAATTTTGGAAAATTAAAATTAACTAGAATTATGATGGGAAACACTCAAACCATGCAAATATCAAATCAATATTACTAGAAGTACGTAAAAATGAACCCAAGMAAAACAAAAACACCCAAAAATCATAAAAGAGAAGTGTATAGGGAAATTGATATAAACAGGTGTATGATGAAACATGGTTTTTTGTAATCGAGAATATAGAAATGAGGTTTTAATAGAATAGGATTAAAAATCAATGGTAAAAGGTTATATTGTKTCTGAGTACTAACAACTTCCATAATAATCTACTTGTCATTTAGCATATTTTGGGTGGTTTACTTGAAATTTTTGGTGGTTGGAATTTTATGTTATAGCAATATTTCGCTACAACGATAAGTCTATTATAATAGCTATGCAATAACATCTTTTAATATCCCTATATTATTGATAAAGTATTTGTCTCTCTCACTTGAGTTATATTATTCATTTCTATCTTATATTTTGCATATTTAACTAGACTTTTAGTGACTTATTTAGCATCTTTGATGATTATTTACGTGCTGAATTATATCATTGTTTACTTCTGCTACATAGGGAAAAAAGCTTCACTTTATTGTCCATTGGATATCTTGGCTTGTATATTTTTGTTTTCTTGTGTCTTGGGTAGATACAACAATCTTCTATAGGTACACTACTTATTGGAAACTTTCCCTCATCAAAAATACTTCATCCTAATCCTTCCATCTCTCCACAACTTGACCTACATGGAATTAATTCTTCATCACCTCACTTTCCATATCAATCCCCTTGCAGTAACCCGATATTACCCCCTTGTGTCGGATTTATCCTTCACTAAAGAAGGGGAGGGTTTATCTAAGGTGATAATGGGTATACTGTTCGACAATTATCACCATCTTGTGGATTGGATCGGGCTTTTCCCAACCTACAGTTTTTGCAATAATATTTTGTGACATTCTCGGGGAGGATTTTGAATCCTCCTTCGTTCCCTAAAGACACTTTTGCAATTTTTGATCACAAATAATTTTCACATAAACTTGTTTGGTGACTCCATTTGAGGGAAGTTCCCTTTTCTATTTTTTATGAGCTTTTCATAAATTTCATCTATCATCTCCATTGAGGTATTACACTAAGTAATGGAACCATGGAATCATGAGACTTACCATTTGCATTCCATAATTTGTACCCTTATTTTTATGTTTAGAATACCCTTGGATATATAAATCATTTCTCTGTGGAGTGGAGGGAAAGTTACCCCAAGTTTAGTGGTGACCCAACTCTAGCAGTCGCCCATGTCGTGAATTATGTGAAGTGTGCTTCAAGATTAAATGTGCTATATGAAGATGTGCTAATGAAAATTTTTGCATCTTCTCTAGAATCAATTCAAAGGAATTGTCTTGCACACTTGCATGATCTGAAAAGTATCTGATCTTCTACAAATCTCATTGAAGAATTTCTCGGACATTGTCATCCAGGTACTCATAATTTGCAAGAAACTTTCCAAGAAATCAAATACGCTCTTTACATAGAAGGTTTTCCTATGGATTGGAATACAATAAGTGAGTAATGTGAAACTGAAGTAGTATCATCAACCCACTCTAGAAGGGGTGCTAGAAGAACAAATCCATGAAGAATGTTTCCAAGAAAAAGAAGGCCCCAGAAGGGGTGCTAGAAGAACAAATCCATGAAGAATGTTTCCAAGAAAAAGAAGGCCCTAAGAAAGTACAACATTCATATGAGAAGGATGAAACATTGGTATCCTTTCTCCCACATGATGAAGATGAAGCTATCATACCTTACCATTTTCCTGCACATGAATATGAAGAAATGATTATCCTCGATGATGCATATGATCTCGTGGAGAACCTATCATATGTGTTTGATCAATATATTAATGATTTCATACATGTTGGGAGATGTATATGGGATGCAAGTTGATTCATTTTTTATAGAGATACCATTTATGACATTGAAAAAAACTCTCGAGCAAAAGGGTTTGAGTTGTCTTCATAGGACTCATTTTCATGTGTATATGATTCATATGTTTGGGAACCTACTAATGATATGGTTACAGATTTGTTATGTTCATTTGAAGATGACATGTCGCAACATAATCGTTGTGATATTCAGTCATCCTTTGTGAGTTATGATGCATATCCTCTTGGGGATGCATATTTTTTCTATGAAAACTCTTATTCGTTCCTTCACCCTCATATTTAGATGGACACCACTACGTGGCCATTCTTTAGAAGTCAAATATTCATACCGCAAAGCAACAATATTTTCAACTCGGGGATTTTCTCAATGAATTTTAGGTAATCAAGCAACATATTTTTGGTATTTGGAAGGATTCTTTCTCTAGACCTGAGCTTGTCCCTTACCTCATCTCTCCCTCTCAAGAAAATCATGGGGTATTTTTGGGATCTCTAATTTTTTCTCAGTATTCAGGGAGAAATGTTTATGAGAATGAATATCAATAGGAGTCCTCACCTACATGCAATAATCCTTTAATGAGGTGGATTTATTGATCTTGTGGGCGTTCTTTCTCGCAAGATTTCCTCCCTCCCACAAATCTCTATGTGTTTTTTCATATGATTGATTATATGCTTCTTCATATTCACGATTATTATGTGCTTAAATTTTCCTTGATATTTTTTATAGTTAATCACAAGGGAAGGTGACTCGATGAGATGACCAGTTGGTTCTATTGGTTGTACAACTTCAATTGACATCTACATGACTTGATTCTTCAGGGCCATGATCCCAAGGCAAGTAGGTAGGTCATCTTGTTTTCCCGTGTATCTGCATCTTGCTTTATCATGGTATTTTAGTTGTATTTCAATTTCATTTGCATATTTCTTTTATCATACTACATGTTAGTTTAGAAATTTTGGAAAAAATGTAAAAAAATTATTTTCCTATTAGTTGTAAATTTTGAAGTTTTTTAGTTTGTTTTTGATGTATATGGATAAAGGGTGATAGAACCACCCTAGATTCTACGTTTTCACATTTCAGTGTAGGACAGGTATAACCAAAATATTTTGAGGTTCTCATGCACTCTGCTACGTGTACATGTCCCCAAGTAGGAGCCACATGTTATCTGCATTTCCTAGGGATAACTAAGGAGATGATGTCTCAAGGCCCTCAGGTTGCAGAAATGGAGTACCAAGAGACAGATAAATAACAATGTCCACTTTCATAGACAGGGACCCACCTCACCACAACATATCTCAGATTCATCATGATGGTATCCACCACATTGGTGTGCTTTCAGAATACATTGGGTCTTTCTCCATGAGTTACAATCTAGGTATTATGGTGAATGTCATTTAAATATTTCAAACATTTGAGTCTATTGCATTTAAAGATGCTTTTGATTATGTAATGTATTCTTGGAAGTTATGGTATTTCCTTGTTTCACCTTGGTGGTTGAAATTGCACCTTCGTAAGTGGTCACCCTTCCACACTTCATCCCCTCACCTCCTTATCATTTCATATTTTCAGGTGTACCGACCCAAGAAGGGATTGTCACTCATTTCATGGGAAGAAGGGGTTGAAGGCCCAAAGATAATGTAGCTAGAAAAAGATAAGATCTAAATCATAACCTTCCAGATGCTCTCCCAAAAGAGATCTTGAGAACAATGAAATGTTTCTCCTACAAATTTCAAAGACCTACAAAAGCAAATAGATATATATAAATTTCCCACTTATTGAGAGATCTATACAAGTGTGTTACAAGCTAGAATTTACCCCCATGGCACTCTCTGTACCTCTCCCTTCAAGTGACATTGGTTTACTTCCTACCAAGCTATATGTTACCCCATAGGGAGTACCCATTTGTTCTATACCTTAATTAATTAATGGCATTAATTGGGCCTAGAAAAATGATGCATTGAAAATGAAGGTGAAACACACCCTCTACAAAGAAACCCATAAATGAGACACTAAGATCCCTTGTATGTCAGGAACCCCATGAAAAAAAGTATTTCCCCCATCCACTTCATCGTCTCCACGTGGCTTAGAGGGGGATCCATCTAGGAAACACTCCTTGACTTAGGGAATGGTTCACTCAATAGGTCACTTTGTCAACCCTACCATGCCTAAACTTGACAAGTTGCATAAGGTCTTTGTCATTTGAGCACTTGTTTAATTTGATGAGGTGGTTTTTGATGCACATGATTAGGTGGATATTTTATTGATTTGATTTACTTATCATGATGCATTTGACTTGATATCCTTGGAGGGTGTATTCATTGTCATTACAAGACCTTGCTTGGTGGGTTGTTTTGAAAGAACAAGCCTAGCTTGGGATTCCTTGGTGTATGAAGCCTACAGGGTGGATATGATGGCCCACACACTGGATGATCCTTTGGAGGCTTTAAAGACACCATGAAATATCTCATATAGCCCCCACAATCCCAATGTTTTTCCTTTGGAGGACAAAATGTCACTTGGAGGGATTTACGTCACCCTAGGGATAGGGTTTTGGTGGTGATGATGGAAACGAGGAACCTTGTTGGCCCTTGGTTATGGAAGGAAGTGAATATCAAGGAAAAAAAGGTGAAATGTGAACTCTGCAGAAGACATAGTGACTATTACTGGGTCGAAGTGAGAAAAAGAGAAGAAAAGACAGAGAGATGCCCGAGAAAGAAAGGTGTTGGATGAGGAGATTGAGGATGACAAGTCAGCAAGGAATAAGGATTGTGGACAACTCAACAACCAGAAAAATCCACCGTTATATTATTTGGAGCACCGCATGAGAAGGAAGCAAAGACAGGTTGGCGAAGCCCTGAAAATGCAGTTCAAGTTTACCTAGGGTTTTAGACACCTAAGGTTTTGGTATCTAGGATTTTGACACTTAGGATTTGACCTAACTGTATCAGTGAGTTATTTTAATGTATAAATAAAGGTCAAGAGGACCTGGGTTGGGTTGTTGTTGTGTCACTGTTACTAGTATCGATATAGTCATTGGTATGTTGTGAGAGATTGTTGTTGTGGGAGAGAGAATTGCTAAGTGGGAGAGCCTTCTGGTATTGTAAGATATTCAGTTGGGTGCAAAGCTCAACCCTGTAGCTCGGTGTGCAAGGAGAGGGGATAAAGAGAGGAGAAGAGAGAATACCTGCTAGCTAAGAGCACATACAAGAACTGTATGCTTCATCTTAATATATTATAAAGCACAGTTCTGTGGACCGTATCCCTAGAGAGAGGGTGAACCACATATATTTTGTGTTATGTGTGATTGGTATTCTATCTCTGTCATTGATATACTATGATTGCATTACTATGTTAGACCTGATAAATAGATGTGAAGAGTAGATCCTAGATAATAAGTGATATATGAATATTGTATTGTTTTGGTAATGGACCCACTTGATATTTCCCTTGGTTGTAGACATCTTTGTCCTGCAACCCCCCCATAACTACTTTGGGTGAGACTGCATCTGCTTCGCAGGTGTAGCCGAAAGGGCCAATAGTTAGGGCTTGTTGGTGCACTATTGGAGCTGAACCCTAGGTCTTCTCCTGTGCCAACAAATGGTTCCCTTGTTGAGACCAGAATCTTCTTGAGAGAATGTCAAGTTGGTTACCATCAAAGACAGAGATTCAAAAGTGCATAGAGGATCAAGAAAAGGACTTCTCTGAAGCCCAGAACAAGAACCCTAATATTAGTACAGAGGATTGGTTGGAGAGACATAATTTTACTGATCTACACGAGATATTCTTTGGAGGAATCCATCAGGAACTATATGAGTGGTTAGCTAGGCTAGCAAATGCCTAGTTTGATTCATATCTAGACCTCCTATAGTTTGGACATTGGCGTTGATCAAGAAGGTCAAGAGAGTTGATAACATTATGTCAAGAGTAGTGGATCACTGGTTTGATAACACCATTGGGGGCTACATCACTGAGTTTTCTATTGACAGAGTAGAGTCATACAACCAGTCCGAGAGATATTTTTTCAAGGGACCCAGACGAAAATTTTTACATTTTCTAAAGTTGAGAATCAAGATGTTATTGCATGAAAAGAACATCTTGAAGATACAGTAGATTGATCGGATTTAGAGAAGCTAATGTTCAAGAATTTAGACAGCGACAACGACACAGAGGCTAGACATACGCGTAGTGGGAAATCATTCAGAGAAGTTCATCTTGCAAACTTGTTCAAGAAGAAATACAGAGACGAAGGTTTCTATAGTGGAGAAGAAGAAGGCCTGACCGACGAAGAGCATTCAGAACCCTATAGGGAAAAGGAAGAGGAAGCTGAATAACTTCGCCAGGATGAGCCATAAACCTCAGGAACTATGCAGAATATTGAAGTATGTTCTATTATCCCTCCTATTGATTCAGTAGTATTAAGAAATCAGAGTAATCCAAGCCACCAAAGTGTCCAGAGCACTGTCACTAGTAGTCCACCACATACTCAGTCAGGGACCCTAGGAAGATCTATGGTAGATGAAATGAGACTCCCTATCTTTAAGGGAGATGGATCTGAAGATCCTGACTATCACTAGTTCCTATGTGAAGCAGTATGAAATATTAAGAATGTCACCAATGAAGCAGTTAAAAGAACCCAATTTAGCACTACCCTAAGAGATCATGCACTAAGCTAGTACATGAAGATTGTCCAAGGAATTTCACAGCCTAAGCCACTTAATGAGATCAAGAATATGATGATTGTAGAATTTAAGAAACTTAAGTTGGAGTCCCAATGTATTACAAAACTGAAGGAGATCAAGAAGAAGGTAGCCAAACCTATTTGGAAATTTGATCATAGATTCAAGACCTTAACAGGTTGATTGAATTTTCAGATTCCAGATGAGAAGAACAAGGAATGGTTCATTGCTACCCTCTTACCACACATCAGAGTTCCTCTGATGCAACAGAATATTGCTTCGCAGGCTGAGGCACTGGAGATTGCCATGAAGCTAGAATCGGTCCCTATGGGAGAATCCAACTCAGGTATGAATCAAATCTTGAGTCAATTGACTAGTTTGTCTTTGTAGGTTGAAGATATGAATAAAGACAAGGGAAAACATAGAAGAGAAGAAATATGGTGTGTCAGATGCAGATCAGAGGGCCATGACAAGGAACATTGTCCCCTATTCCATGAATACTTGGCCTCTGGAGCTTCGATTCCTTTGAAGAAAGTCACCTTACCCTGGTGCGAGGTATGCCGAAATAGACATCATTCTAGTGAGTGCTATTACATGCAAAAATATGTTCAGAGACGCACAAATTTGTATTGCACATTTTGTAAGTCTATGGGACATGATGATAGGGATTGTAGGGCTTATGATCTCATGCATGAAAGGTCAAGAGATATATTATCAAAGGAAAAACTACATAGTATAACTCCCCTAGGAGGGTAAACTTCAATCCTCGTGGTGGATTCAAAGGAAGAGGATGAGGAGGACGAATGGGTCGAGGCCGAGGACAAATAATCTATTATAACTATGCACATCCATGACACTTGGCAAGGGACTGCCAGAACCCTTGCATTACTTGCATCTACTACAACTCCTTTGAGCATGTTATTGAAGAATGTCCAATATTGCTGGCTAAACTTCAAGAGAAACGAGGGCCTCAATAGAACCCGTATATACAGTTGATCAAAGTTGAACCTCGTGGAGAAGACCCTAGATTCGTTGTTATTACTAAAGGAGGTGTTGTTACAAGATATGACAGAATGACCCAAGGGAAGACTACAGAATATTCAATAATTAGAAACGTTGCAGAGAAGACCCAAACCTTTGATGCAAAGAAATAAAGACAAATATTTGAGGAAGAAAGAAAATAGTTCAAAGGAGACCAAGGTTCTTCATAAAAAACAAGACTAGAAGTAAGAGAGTATGGAATGCTTCGGGAATTTGATCAATCTTCTTCGCCAAGAGAAGGAAAATAGGTAAGCAAGCACATGGAATTTCTATATACTTGCGTTAAGTTGATTCAGGATGAGAGCACTGTCCAAGAAATACAAAATTTAATCAGACAATATGATCTAGGAAATATAGACCCCTTACTAAATAGGGAAATACATCAAATCAGTAAAAAGAGAAGGACCAATAAGGAATTATATTTTAATGCTCAAATAGGTGAATATGATATAGACTATGTGGTCCTCAACTTAGGGTCGGAGTTCAATGTTATGATGAAGCAAAATTGGGCACTAATGGGAAAACCTAGACTGATCTATTCCCCTATTAGGATCAGGGTGGCTAATCAATAGGCTGTAAGCCCCTTTGGTAGACTAGAACATTTCCTTGTGGACATTGATGGAGTAAGAACATTTGCATATTTTGAGGTACTTGAGATAGTTGATGACAACTTCCCTTACTCTGCATTGTTAGGAATTGATTGGGCTTTCAATAATTCCACTGTGGTTGATTTAAATAAGAGACGTATGACTTTTGAAAAAGATGTCCTTAGGTTCATTGCACCCTTGGATCCAAATGAAGGTCAGCGATACACATAGCCCATTAGAGAAGAAGACCACGCATATGAATTGAAAATATATACAAATTAACAGCCAGAAAACATGATTACATTAATCCTACGACCGATGGAAACTTAAGTTGGCGAAGTGACAACGCATGTTCATCAGACTCATAAGATGCATTGGAGAACTGGAATAATAATATGTACGATGTATCTACAAGATGATGTGCTAGATTAACCAGAGAAGTTCACTGGATCGACAAAACAGTAAGTAACTTACCCACCTTTGATGGTATAAATCCTTTAGAAACCTTCTTTTCAAACTTTGAAGAGAGTGTACCAATGAAACAAATACTATTGGCGATGGATGAGGCCCTGAGAGAAACCCCATAAAGATGGTGGGGGGTACAAAAAAGTAATATTACAGATTGGGTACAGTGTCATACCTTGATGACAACACGGTTCTCAGCACAAGTAGAAGGTTGCGAAGTTTGATACACAGTTCAAAGTTTCCCAAACGACCATGTGAGAAGCTGTGAGGAAGCCTGAAGTAATGCTCCTCAAGAACAATGGGTACACAAATTCATCAACACACTGGACACAACACCTATCAATTGGTACCTTCAAGAAGAGTTGCGCCTCATCAATACATATTGGAAAGGTATGACTCAGAATTTTGTAACCACCTTCTTATTTGAAAGTCAATATCCTTCAGTAGATCAAGCACTACAGAATTTTCAGACAGAAAGTATTTGAGGAGGCCTCTATCCTCCCTTTGGAGCAAGACGAGGATGAATGGACTGCGCCTCTACAAAAACTGCAAGGTTGTTACAACATCAATGCCGATGAAGATGATGATCCAAGAAAGGTGAACATTACAAAAACAGAAGGCCAAAGAGATGTGGAAGGACCAAGAGTTGAGTTACCATTCATTGGACACCCAATCAAGATTAAGAAGGTCAATATTGGAATAGAACAGACCCCTAAGCTTGTTAATGTTGGAGATTATTGGGATGATGCCACTATTGATAAGATTACATAATTACTGCATGAATATCAGGACTTGTTTCCAACCAAGTTCATTGATATGAAGGGCATTAAAGGGCCTATGGGTGAGATGAGGATCCCTTTGAAGCCAGATGCAATACCAGTGAAACAGAGACCTTATAGACTGAACCCTAAGTACAAAAAGAAAGTGAAGATTGAGCTCGACAGAATGCTGGAAGAAGGGATTATAGAACCCGTCAAAGAGTCAGAATGGATTAGCCCTATCATGGTGTAAGACAAGAAGAAAGGAGAGATTAGGATCTGCATAGATCTCAGAAAGATGAATGATGCATGTTTGCATGATCCCTTCCCTACGCCATTCACTGAGGAAGTGTTAGATAATGTGGGAGGCCAAGAAGTATATTCTTTTACAGATGGATTTTCAAGATACCATCAGATCCAAATTTCCAAGGAAGATTGCCACAATACTAAATTTGTAACATAATGGGGGTCCTATCAGTATACAGTGATTCCATTTGGATTAAAGAATGCCCCAACCATCGTTTCCAGTGTGGTGTTCGAAGCATTCAAGGAGTTTTTGCATAAATTTCTAGAAGCATACTTTGATGATTGGACTGTTTTTAGTTTACTAAAGAATCATATTGAATGTCTAAGGATAATGTTGGAAAAATGTAGTCCATGTCAAATTTCTTTGAATCTGAAGAAGTGCATCTTCTTCTCACCGTTCAGAGTTTTGTTAGGTCATATTGTATGCAAGCAGGGATTGTTGGTTGATCGATCTAAAATTTCCATTATAGTTTATCTTCCACCTCCTACTTTAGTCAAACAGTTGTTCACTGCGATGGGACACACAAGATATTATAGGAAGTTCATTAAAGGATATGCACAGATCACAACACCTATGGAGAAACTGTTGAAGAAAGATTGTCAGTTTAGTTGGACAGAAGAATTCCAGCAGAGCTTTGACACATTGAAATAGAAAATGGTTACTGCACCTATCCTGGTTTTTCCAGATTGGAGTAAGGAGCTTCATGTGCATGTCAATGTGTCTTCTATTTCCTTAGGAGCAGTGTTAGCACAACCAGGTGAAGGAGATATTGATCATCCATTGGATTTTGCTAGCAGGAAGCTATCAACTATAGAGGTCAACTACACCATCACTGAGCAAGAAGGGTTAGCCATGGTGTATGCATTGCATAAGTTTCGCCACTACTTGTTGGGAGGAAACTTTAAAATGTTTATTGATCACTCCATGCTGAAATACCTAGTCAACAAGCCAGTGTTGGGGGGGTGAATATGTAGATGGCTTCTTCTATTTCAAGAATATGACTTTGAGATCATAGTCAAGCCAGGAAGAATGAAAAAAGGTCCTAATCACTTTTCAAGGTTGGAACAAGGAGAAGATCCCGCTAGTTTGGAGGACACATTGTCAGATGCACAGTTGCTAGACATTAGAAAGATTGATGACCACTTCGCAGAAATAGTCCATTTCTTGTCAACAAGAATGGAACCTACTGAATATACAATTCCCCAGAAGAAATAGCTAGTAGTGCATGTTGCAGACTTTTCTCTTATAGTTGGACGGCTATATAAGATGGGACCTGAAGAGATATTGAGAAGGTGCATTATGGAGGTAGAGCAACCATTGATCCTTGCAGAAGCTCATGAAGGCATCGTAGGAGGACATTACGTAGGGAAAGAAACTACGCAAAATATTTTGAGAGATGACCTTTGGTGGCCTACCTTACACTGAGATGCTAAAGACTATTCTAGAGCCTACGATGTATGCCAAAGAGTTGGAAAATATTCTTGACGGGATGATATTCCATTAGCACCACAACTGAACCTACAAGAATTTGAGAAATGGGACATTGATTTTGTGGGACCTATAAACCCACCAGGAAAGTGCACAAGAGAAAGGTACATCATCACTGCAACAAAGTACTTGACCAGATGGGCCGAAGCAAGAGAAGTCAAGGATTTTAGTGCAACCACAACTGCACGCTTCGTATTTGATGAAATCATAACTAGGTTTGGATGCCCAAAGATCCTTATGAGTGATCAAGGCACACATTTCATAAATAAGATGGTTGAATCCTTGATTGAGGAATTTGCAGTCTACCATTAGAAGAGCACACCTTACCATCCTCAAGAAAATGGGACAGTTGAAGCATTCAACAAGATCTTGGAAACAACACTGACAAAGATTTGCAATGTGAATAGGGATGATTGGGATTTATGAGTACCAATAGTACTTTGGGCCTATAGAACCACCTGTAAGAAACTAACAATGCAAACTCCTTTCAAGTTGGTGTATGGCCTGGAAGAAAGTAACCAAGTATATTTTTTGTTTTGTGTGATTGGTATTCTGTCTCTGTCATTGATATACTATGATTGCATTACTATGTTAGACTTGATAAGTAGATGTGTAGAGTAGATCCTTACTGATAACTGATATATGAATACTGTATTGTTCTAGGATTGGACCCACTTGATATTTCCCTTGGTTGTAGACATATTTTTCCTACAACCCCCCAATAGCTGCTTCAGGTGAGACTGCATCTGCTTCGCAGGTGTATCCGAAAGGGCCAGTAGTTAGGGCTTGTTGCTGCACTCTTGGAGCGGAACTCTGGGTTTGTCCCTGTGCCAACAAACTTTTTGATGGGGAAATCCCTTGCATTGAGGAGGATACCATTGGATTGAGGGAAAATGACCTTTGGAGGCCTAACAGTATCTCCTTCGGCGTCAATGACTTGACCAAAGTGCCAAAACATCACTCCTAAAGGAGATGGCGTCATATTTTAGGGTTTTTCTTATTTTCAATTTAATTTTTTTTTGTAAGGGGAAAAGCAAAGGAGGTCATCCTCCTTAATTTTTGGTTTACCATGATTTAATTGGAAAAACATTTTTTCAAATTTTTGTATAAATAAGGATCATTTCCTTTTCATTTTCATCATAGCTCTCCCACTTGGAGAAGATTCTTGGTTAAAATTGGTGCCCTCTTTGGGAAACTTGGATCTCTCTCTCTCTCTTGATAATGTATTTTGGTGATTTCTCTTCATTTATTGTGGAGCTAAGGTGGTGCGCACCTCTTCGAGGATTACTCTCTTGCTTTGTGGTGGACTTTACTTGGTGAACTAGGATTTTATATTGCATCTCTCTTGGAATTGGTAAGAAAAATATGCAATTTGTTAATTTCGTCTTGCTTGTTTCATAGTGTTATTGGTTGAAAACATAGGAGGAGTATAATTTCATACACCTTCCATCAAGCTTCATCTCATTTCTAGATATTAAGTCAATTTCGGAAAAGGTTTCTAGGAGGAGTACAAGGGTGTACACCGTCCTATATTTACCTAAGTTTGATTCACATAACCTAGGGACTAAGATGGTTTACACCCCTAGGGATATTGTAGATCCAACTTTTATATCCAAGAATCCATTGACCCATGTTTTAAAAGGCACTAATCTGATTTTTGCATTGGAGAAATAAAATTCCTTGCATTGGATAACATAATTTTATGAGATTTTTAAGTTGTTTGACGTGGAATCAATTCTATGCTCTACTGGATTAATTGAGACACTAGGGCATCCTCTTTAACTAATGATATATTACTATTGTTATAACATTAAATATAAAACCATTAGGGATGCAACAAATTTCTCTCAAAATTTTACTTTTTCTCTCTTTTCAATCGTTATAATTTTCTACAAAATTATCATAATAATCTACTCGTCATTTAACATATTTTCGGTGGTTTACTTGTAATTTTTGGTGGTTTGAATTTCCTATTGTAGCAATATTTTTTTATAGTCAGAAGGTTGTTATAATATCTCTGCAAGAACATCTTTGAACATCCCTATTTTTTTTCTCTAACTCACTTGAGTTATCTTAGTCATTGCCATCTTATATCTTACATATTTAACTAGACTTTTGGTGACTTATTTAGCAACTCTAATTATCATTTACTTGCTAAATTATATCATTCTTTACTAATGCTACATAGGAATAAAATATGTGCTTATTTTTCCATTTGATATCTTGTCTTGTATAATTTTCTTTTCTTATGTCTCGGGCAGGTACAACAATCTTCTACATGTACGCTACTTCTTAGCAACCTTCCCTCATAAAAACTATTTCATCCAAAGACTTCCATATCTTCACAACTTGAGATATAGGGGCTTCATCTTTCATCACCTCACTTTCCATTTCAATCCCCTAGGGTCACCCAACATTCCCCCCTTGTGTTGGATTTATCCTTCACTAAAGTGAGGGGAGGGTTTTTCTAAGGTGACAATGGGTAGACTCTCCCACAATTATCACCATCTTGTGGATTGGGTCAATATTTTCCCAACCTACAGTTTGTGAGATAACATTTTGGTGTCATTGGCCATCGATAGAGGTCAAAGATTCATACTACAGAGCAGTAATATTTTCATCTTCGGGATTTTTGCAAGGACTTGCAGGTGATGAACCAACATATTTTGGGTATTCGGAAGGATTATTTCTATAAAACTGAGCTTGTCCCTTACCTCATCTTTGCCTCTCAAGGAAATCATGGGGTCTTTTGGGGATCTTTCATTTTTTCTCAGCCTTCAGGGAGCAGTGTTTTTTAGAATGAGTATGAATATGAGTCCTCGCCTACATGCAATAATCATGTTTTGAGGTGGGTTGATAGATCTTGTGGATGTTCTTTCCAGCAATATTTCCTCCCACCCATCCAAAATGAAAAGAGTACACCAATATTTACATTGAAGTCTAAAAATTAGAACATAAATATTGGTTACACACATAAAACGATTATAATATTTCCTCCCTCCCACCATGGTTGCTTGGGTTGGGCTCAAAAAAGTTAAAATCCATAAATTATCCTTCTAGATGCTCTCCCTAGGGTCATGAGAGCAACGAAATGATCCTCCATAAAAATGAACAACATTTTTAAAAAGAAAATAGATAATTAACAAATGTCTCTCACTGGGGGAATACATTTGTGGTGTCTTTTAATTTTCAATGCATATCGCACTCAATGTGTTCCTAACTTCAAGTGGAATTGTTGTTCTCTTTACTTTCCATTGCACATAACACTCAATGTTCAAACCATAATAAATTAATCAGAATTAAAAGGGCTTGGAAAAATGTTGCACCCATAGATGAGACAATATGAGCCCTTGATATGTCAAGAACTCCATTATCAAAAGTCACACCACCATTCACCTCATATTCACCACATGACTTAGAGAATTTATTCTTGGGAAATAGTTCTTGACTCGGGGATTGGACTACCAAATAGGGAACCATGACAACCCTCCCATGCTTAAATTTGAAATTTTTTATAAGGTATTTAAGCATTTGTTTAGTTTTAAAAAGGGGGATTTAATGCAGATGTTTGGGTGGTTCTTTTATTAAATGTGGCTTACCTGGCATGGCACATGTGACTTGTGGACCCTTGGAGGGTGTATGTGCTTTTTGTTTTAAGAACATTTCCAGGTGAAAGCTATATTCCATGGAGGAATTATGCCATTTTGACCATAATTTGAGGTTGAGAACCCCTAGTATGGATGCCATAGCTCACAGTATGAGTAGAGCACCCCAAAGCATTTTTGTGCAAAGGATAGAGGGTGTTGCGTTTGGAGGCAGTTTCACAACATTTGACGATAACATCATAGCCCTTTTCACTTGGATATTGTCCTTTGGAGGGCCAGGACGTCACACTCAAAGACTTTGATGTCATTTGGAGGCTAGGGTTTTGTGGGATTAATGGTTCTATACGTGATGTGATGTTGTCTGAAGGAATGAGATGCATGGCATGACACCCTAGCACATGAGTGGTTGAAACATGTCCCTTGGAGGCCCAACAATCTGCATTTTGAGGCTCAACCTCTCACTTTTAGGCCTCACATCACCCTTCTAAGGTATGATATCACCCTTTTTATGGTTTTACTGTATGTAATTTTTATATTTTGAAGTTGTAAGATCACATAAAGGGGGTTAGACCTCTTTTAATTTGTTGACAATTTTAGGTGGACAAATTGGTTTAGATGGCCTGATATAAATAGAGGATCATCTCTTTTCATTTCCATAACTCATCATTTGAGAATTACATACCCTTGGATTGAAATATAGTCCTCTTTGGGAAATTTTCTATATCTTGTCTCTTGCAAAAAATGGATGCTTCACTTGCATTTTGGTGAAATAAGGGCTAGTGACTTCTCTTGGATGCTTGTTCTTGGAAATTTGATGGATTTGTTTTGATAAAGTAAGGTTTTTTCATGTTATCTCTTTGAATAGGTAAGGAATTTCTGAAATCTTTTGTTTTTCTTCTTAATTTCAAATTTATTAATCAAACTCTAGGAATATAAGGGAATACACCCTCCATCCATTAACTTGCTTCTATTTCTATCGAAAAGTCTTAAGGATTGCTACAAGGAGTAAGAGGGTTTACACCCTTGTAGCAAGACCTTGCTAATGTTTATCTTCTGTAGGCGTTAAGAGGGTTTACAACCCTAGAGTATCATTAAAACCTAGATTAAATTGGTTGTGACCATGAAAGAGGCTCCATAACTCAATAGATAAGGTACCAATAACATTGGAGATTGAACATTGTTGCATTGGTAAACATGAATTTTAAGAGATTGAAATTTTTAAGGTTGGATCTAGATTATATATTATATTGACTCTTTTGTCCCCCAAGGGAATCTTGATATGATAATTGATTGAGCTGTTGTAAAAAGAATTAATTTACAACCAATAGGGCTACAACAAACTCACTTTCTCTTACTCTTTGTTCATTTTTCTACCACTGAAATTCACTTGCAAGTTGTGATAATTGATGTACATATTAGGATATATTGTTTGGGTGGATTATTTGCTGATTTTAGTGGTTATAAATTTCTAGTGTATTAAAATTTTTCTACAACCATTGGTTTGTCATAAATACTTTTTTATTACACTCATTTACAACCCTCATTTTTCATCAAAGACTTGGAGTAAACATTGTAAAATTGTGTACTAGTTGCAAGCTTTAGTTTTCAATATCATATACTTGATTTTGATGGTATGATTTTCAGTTTTTATAGCTTCTTCATCATTGATATATATTTCCATAATGCTGCAATTTTGGAACAAGAAGGTTTCTTTTTTATTCCCCACTTATCTTGAGGCTTATATCATCATATTTGGTCTTGTTTTGGTTTGTCTAACATTGTTTTACATGTACACGACTTTGGAAACCATTTAAAAACTTGGAATACTCTCTCCTCAATACTATAGATAATCCTATACTGTGAACTATCGGGGTGTTCATCTATCTCCTTGCTTCTCCCCTTGCAACCCCCCTAGGGTCACCCGAGAATCCTCCCTTGTGTTGGACTTGTCCTTCACTAAAATGAGGGGGATATCTATTGAAGTGATAGTGATATGTGTTCCTAATTGTGTCACATGTTTTCTACTTGGTTTGGTGATCCGGGTGGATATCAGTGGTCACCCACCTTTTCCAACCGGCTAAAAACAAGTTTCTAGAAATTTTGACAATTTACTATTTTTAGCAGTTTTAACTTTCGGGGCTATTTTGAGGGCCTAAATGAATATTTTTTGGGATAGAACTTCTCATTGATATACAAACACATTATTTTGGCCCCAAAATGAATATCCTCGACGATACCTTTCCAACGGGCTATCATACGCCTAAAATGGAGATCGTATGCAAACGTTACGACCACGGGAAGTTGATGTATTAACTTACCTGGACGGGGCCCACATGACTTTTGGTGCTTCATCTCCCAGGGTTAGGTTTTTGGATGTCTAGGGTTTTTGACATTCCTGTTTATTGTAAAAAAGGCTTTCAGAGCCTTATTGTAATCATCTTCTTGTGGATGAGCGCAGTCGTCACATCTCTTCTCATAGATAAGCCGCCACCATTCCAGCAAGCTTGTTTCCATTGCATTTTACAGTTTTAGCGTATTTCCTTATTGAATAGAAAACCAATTTTACTATATCTCTGTTATTTTTTGTTAAGCACCTTTTAATAATCTGTAGTCATTTCATTCTGCTCATAAAAATTGGATCAGTTGAGGTTTTCCCAAACTACAAATTGTGCGATAACAATGGGAATTTGAGGTGCTCCATTAGAGTCGATTAGTCTATGTAAATTTTGATCTCTACTTGAAATGAAAAATATACTATTTTATTCTAGAAAACAAAAATACATACATTTGTCTAAGAGATTTCCACGGATTGAAGCCATTATTGTTGTACATGTATTATAAAATTTAAAAATTCATAGAGATTTATCATAATAAATATAGATATGTAAATGGAAATCCACATATCGAAAATTTTATTGTTGTACAAATCCTCATAGATTTGAAAATCCACGTAAGATTTAATTATCATCATGGGATTAAGTCATTTTAATGGATTAGTTGTATACATGTCCAGTAATATCCCAACAATTTACATTGATCACTTCCAACAGATAGGTATTAATCCACATTTCTAGTCCAACATTCAACCATTGATTCCATCTATTTTGATTGCTCCACATTTCTAGTCCAACATTCAACCATTGATTCCATCTATTTTGATTGCTCCACATTTCTAATCCAACATTCAACCATTGATTCCATGTATGTCGATTTATTGGCTAAATTTTGCATTTCCTTCCTTTTACCAATGCAACCAATGCTCATTCTAGTTAGAAACTTAAGTGAGAAATAAATTGATGTAAAACAATTTAAGGATACATATGCTATGTGTATCATTTATGATATAGTTGTATGGAATTTTATTTCAATTCAGAGTTTTTGCTTCATAAGTATGTCTTTTTTCCAAGTATTGAATGTTTTCAAGAAATACAACAAGGGATGCATGCTTTGTGCATCATGAAAGGGTTGGAATCTAAACTCCATTTCCAATTCATGAGGGCCTTTCCATTAATGACGCTTTGAAGGGATCAAAGTATAGTTCCAATGCATGGACATCGTTGGGCCTGTAGATACATAACTAGCTTGTTTAAGATATATCACACGTAAATTTAATAAGGGTGTGACACAAGACTTTCACACATAAAGTTTAGAAGGGCATGACACAAGAATTTTGCAGATAAAGTTAAAACGGTCACAACATAGGGTTCAAGGTTTTTATATGGCACATTGCACCAAAGTTTTGCTTATGCAATATACATGAAACCGAAATTTTTATGAAGTGTGCATAAGATAAAGTTTAAATGGTAGATAAGACCAATATTTTTTAAGTGAATGTCATATCGCACCAAAATTTAAGAGAGGTACAACACATAAAACTATCGCACCAAACTTTAGGAGAGGTGTGACACATGAAACATATCTCACAAAACTTTAGGAAGGGTGAAACTTAAGATTTTTTTGAGATGGGGTTTTCCTGCACCTCGAAGAACCTTCTATAATATATGCCTTGCCACTAGAAAAAGTATGGAGAGAGATATACCTTGAGATAAAAGCTCATAGAGAATATTTCCAAAGTTGATTCAAAATAGATGTTTTGCATGGCCATACTAAAGCCATACAGTCTATTTGTCTTCTCATATTTGAAAATATCATTTTTATTTTAGAATATGAAGAAATTATTAGAATGTGGAACATGGAGGAAAGTTTTATATTTGAACATTCAATATTTCTTCGTAGCACAATACAAGCAATAATAGTTGTTGGCTCATTTGTGTGAATCCTTCTTAACTTTGGGGGTTCATGACCTAAGGTCTGTTTAGATATGACTAACAAAACCCTAAGGCATCAACATATCAATATTTAGTCAATCACTGAAGAAAGTATCACCTGATATTCCATGAGAATCACGGATACCATCTGGTCTTGTGTTGGAGATGAAGGGATCAAGCATACTAGGAACCCACTCGAGCTAGCATCCATACATTCCATCACAATTCATTAACAAAATAACAACATACATAATTAACACATTCATCCATTCAACTGTGAATAAACAAAACCATTGATAGAGAGAACAATAATGTTATGTTATCTCGATTAAATGATAGAATGCATACATTAAGAGACTCATAATGCAATAGGAATAGCACCCTGCACTCTAATACATTCTATAAATCATGCACTACAATGTGTTATGCTCTCTATGTTCATATTCTGCACACACTACTAGACTAACACCATTACAGAGTCTCTACAGAATTGTTTTAGCCACATACAAAATATTTACACAAACTCATAACATGATTCATACACAACTTGGATTGACTTCTCTTATACTGCAGACTTCTGAAGAACCATCCTCTTCTTTTGTTTCTTCAGTGCTCCCTTTTTCGTTTCTTCTTCGCTCAATAGCTCTATCTCTTTCACCCCTTTCTTTAGTTATCACTAGTTCTACATGCTTCTACAATCCGCATAAAACCCACGTAACCACTTTGGAGAGTGGTAGTACTAACAAAATTTCCATCACATCCATTATATACCCCACGATCTCTCATGTTGTCTAGGTTCATCATTCAGGAAGATTCTTGAAAATATTTTGATTTGATGTGTGTTGGGCCCTTCGGTTTTGGGATAAGGAATTGCACAAGTTTTGGACTAGTACAAGTTGCGCAAGATTCAAAAGAAGTTGGACAACAGAGAAAGAATAAGCAATAGAAATCACTTGCGAAAAATACAGCGCAATGCCAACAAAGCTAAAGCGGTTGCAACAGAAAAAGAAAGGGTGAAAGTCGAGACATAAGATGCAACCTAGCTTATATATAGGGTTGAATATGATTATAAAAGGTTTTCAATTGGGTCAAGTCGGGTTTTGAGTCTGTAATGTAATTTGTACACAATTTAGAGAGTTGGAGATTTGAAACATAAGTCTAGAGCCAGGAGTGTATAACAGAGCATTGTTGCGTATCTCCGAGTTTGTAAATGAAGAAAGATATGAAGATAATATGAAGAAGGATCTAAATTTTCAAAATATGTTGCGTCTTTATGTGTTCTACTTATGAATTACAGTATTTATTTATGGTTTATGAGTTCCACATGATGGCTCTGTGTTTAAATGATTGTTCGCAACATAAGTAGGTTAAGTTCTTGCACACATGAGTTCAAATATGTTTGGTAGTTAGATGTCTTGTGCAAAAGCAAGATGAATCTTGGAGGTTCTGTGAATCCTCCTAAGTATTTTCCTTTCCCTTCCCTATCTATTTGTCTTAGTAGTGATTTGGGTGATACTTCTTCTCTTTGTAGGGGATGAAAATTCCAACACTCTAGACTACTCAGTACCATTTTTTGGTAACCTGAGAAGGACCCTGGTCTGATCAAACTTCTACCAACAAAATGGTTTTGTTGTCGAGACCTACGTTAAAAGGAAACCTTTAGGGAGGATGCTTCTGCGGATTCATAGATTTAATATTGACCAATGGTGGGAAAGAAAATGTGATGCCTTCATACGGAAAGAAGCAGAGATGAGGGGAAAATATGTGGAAAATACTCGTGAGGTAGTCTTTTACTCAGAACGATTGAGTGACCAGTACGAGATATTCTAGGTAAAGTTCCTGGAAGAAATTTTCCACTAAATAAATAGGCTCCAAGAAGCTCCATAGTTCCAAGAACGAGTCAAGAGGTCCTGCACTTGGGACATAAAAAATATTGCATCACTTCATTGGCTGGATCATCTAGTCACACAAGCAACTGATTTCTGGGTCAATACCACACTAGAAGGATACATTATTAAGTTTGCACCTTGTTATCACCATAAAAAATCTCATATCAAAATCCAAATTTCATAAATTTAGCGAAATTCTATATCATAGTGGAAGTATGATAGTTTGAGGGGTTCAGCTATATCCAACGACATATAGAAAAATATAGCGGAGGCCCAAAAGGTATAACTTGAGGGTTGGGCTATATCCAGCGACATATAGACAAATATAGCTAAGGCACATATTGGAAAATTAAGCAGCACAGAAGATAATTATTCGAAGGCAGGCCGGGGAAACCATTATAGTTTCATCCGTGGACACGTGGAGACACTAGAGGTACATCGGGGTGAAAAGTGGTCTGCTCAAAACCATTTTTTACAACTCCCGATATTAGAAGTTGATGGTGTTATCACCTGCTGATTTGCATTTTATTTTTCCAAAGCATCTTATCCTTGTGTTATTTTTCCACTCAAATTTTCTAACATTTTCATCAGTGTCGTCAAGCTCCCATAACCTAAATCCTTCACCCAATGGATCATCCAAAATATTCATGTACCCCACGAGTCAAAAGTTGGCAAATATCTCAAGCCTATACCTAGCCTTTATTCTTATCTAAATCCCTTAGTTCCATCACTTCATTCATTTTTACCCTTATTTTTGTATTCCCATTCAAATTAAAAAATATTCCTTTTATTAAGCACCCTTATCCTACCCACATAGTCATGTGTTAAGTCTCATATGCCCAAAGTCCTTCGAAAATAGAAAAAAAAAAAGGTTTTTATTATTAATATAAATATTTTTATATTTATATTAATATTTAATCCAATATTTAATTTATGAAATCACGTCAAATCATGGGCACAAATCTCAATTTATAATGTGGAAAATGCAAAGGTTGGATGGAGGGCGCACACACATATCGAAGATTAAAGAGTAACAAGGAGGTTAATTATGTAAAGACGGACAGGGGAAAACTATCGTGGTTTATTTGGTGGACACGTGTTTTTACGTGGAGCATATCAGAGGTAAAGAAGTTTGGATTAAACCACTTTAGACCAAGCCCGATATAATAAATGCTAAAATCTATCATATGTTTTATGTGCGGCATTTTTCCAGGAGTGCATTTCAGTAATGATTATGGGATTTCCAATAAATGAAAATTCTCCTCATGGTGAAAATGTTTTACAGAGGTAAGATTTAAGTTTTACAAATTAAAGACATTAATGCTTATTTCCATGAAAAAGATTTAAATGGGAAGATGCATGTGAGTGAAGACTTGGATAATTCTTTATCCAAAGATTTACAGAAGTAAAAGAAGAAGATAAAATGTATTTTTCCCATAACGGTAAATTGGAAAAACATTACATGGTAAATGTTTTTCCACAGTGAAATGGTAAATTGGAAAAAACATTACACAACAAACGTTTTTCACAGGGAATAGTAACAGTAAATGTTTTTACCACGAGCATAAATTAAATTATGGAAATTTAATTCTCCAGGATAGAAAATATTTGGGAATTATTTTTATTTCAAATATATTATTCCCAAATGTTTAATGAGAATATGGATAAATGCAATTATATTTGAAAGAGTGTGAGTGACATTTCAAAGAGAACGTGGCAAATGAAGGAGCTGGAGCGTTAGAGGAATCTGCAAGGATCATAAAACATTTTTCCTAGAAACCATCAATTGTAATCATTGTAGAAGTTGAAACGTTTTGTTTCTGTTATTGTAATTAGTTACACACCCAAGGAACTCGAATTGTATAAGTATTAGAGGTTCTTAGTGTATTAATGAAGGCATAAGTGCAAGGGCACAATTCTGGTGGTTCTAAACTCTATTGTAATTTTTCTGGGACTGAATTGAATACATATGCAGAAGCATTTTGAACTGTTTATGAAAAGATTCTAATGGCTATGATATGAGTTTTGTCCTCCTTCATTGTTGTATTTCCTGTTTTCTTTAATTCCGTTTGCATTTTCTTTTGTTTAAATTGAAGAGTTAAAGGGACAGAATTCATCTTATGATGCTCTTGGCCTAAGCAATTTAAACTGTGTATGTTTCTTCTTAGCTAATTCAAAATTCATTCATGTAATGCTCTAATGCAGTTATTTGATTCATCTTTCCTCTTACCTCTCTGATTTATTTTAAGTTACAACTCAGATTCATTGCCTCAGTTAGCCTTTATCCTTTGGAGAGTTCTATCAGTTGATCATTATTTTCAGTCAATTTCATAATTTTGACTCCATAGCACTATGTGTTCCTCCCCTTCCTTGCCAACAACTTTATAAAAATCCCCAAAACAAACCAAATCTAGCCACCGATTTCCATAGATATATCAAGTGACACAAGAGAGCCCTCTCTGAGTTGAGAAGGCTAGTGCCTCATCTCTAAAGCTGGTTGAAACAGTTACCCCTATCGTATTTTTTGACAGCCAGGAAGATTTACAGGGTGCTAACATTCTGGCATCATTGTCGAGGACGAAATTGAAAATTTTTACTTGGGAAGAACGACATGGTTGAGTTCCAAGGTCTGAGAGAAAAAGAAAATTAGGACCATATTGGTTGTATTCCTTCTCTGGCGACTCCACACATCAAAATATCAGTTTGAAGGTGATTGCACTAGCAGAAGAATCAGGAAATTTAATTTTTCACTGGCGACTCCACTCTCAATGCAGAATCCAGCTTCCAAAACATTATTGGTGACTCCATTGTTTGAAGATTAGTTCAATATCTGCAAGGTATGCTCCAATGAATCGATCTCATATTCCTGGCTTTCCAAATTGTATTCCTCACATAAATTGGAAAAAATATTTTCCTAAATTCGAAGATGGGAAAGGAAATGATGTTGCCTTGCACTTGATTAGATTTCACATGCACATATGTAAGTTGGGGGTTGACTTTCATGAGGATTTTTTGATGAAAATTTTTATGGCTACTTTAGAGGGGAGAGCAAGATTATGGTATGAAGGTTTAAAACCAGGCAGCTTATACTCTCTTAAAGATTTCCATATAACATTCTTTAATCATTATGGAGAATCTAATTCTTCATCCTTGGTGTTTGAAGATTGTTGTGAATTTTGTGAACATTTCATTAAGTACCTTGAAAGTGTTTTTGGAAATGAAGAGTGTATGAATGATGAAATCATAGAATCCCTTTATGAATATTCATCCCAAAAACAATAGTATCCCCTCAATTGTTTGAAATTCAATATGATCAATAAATTGTTGTTGAAAGTCCTTTTCCCTCCCCTTAACTTGATGAAGATATTCAACAAGATTTTCAGCAAGACAAAGTGTTTCAAGGTTGTATTTCTCCCCCTATGAATGATATGGTTGTTCAAATTCTAAGTGGCCTAGACATGGATGAGGATTCTAAAATTGCATCTATGGAAACTTCCATCAATGAACAAACAAATGACATAGAGTTTCAGGAAAGAAACAAAATAGTGTATGCCACTTTTCAATCAGAAATACAGAAAGATAATGAAGAGGCACTGGTTTTATTTGAGTCATTTGAAAATCATGGTTTTGAAAATCCATCCATGGGAAATCTAGACTGTGAAATAGTGCATGTTGTTAGCTTTTCACATTTGCAAGAAGATTATGAGTAGGAACTTATTTCTACTAATTCATTTGAAAGTCAAAATTGTTGTCCTCAAACAAATTTCCAAAAATTTAATGAAACCAAATAAAAAATGTTTAATGAACAAGAGGATAGCCTTGATGCACATAATATGGTTGTCATATTTGAAGATGTTCAAGAATGTATGAATATTTTTGTTGATATGCATGGAAGAGTAGACAAACATATTGCTTCTATTTCATTTGAAGATGTTCTCAAAACATAAAAAAAATAGAGAAAGAACAACAAACACTTATGAAAGAGGCTTGTCCTTCTATTTTTCTCATCAAGAAGAAATGATTTTTTATGGTTATAAAGATCTTGTGGCCATCCTATTACAGTATTCAGTGAAGGAGGAATTCGTTTCATTCATAAGCTCACATTATGGATTCAATTTTTTCTTTCAGCTTTCATCTTTTACATTTGTCTGCATGTTTAAGAAAGATGTGAGTGGAGAAAAATTAAGAAGCCAATTGCTTGATTGGTTGCATTGGCACTTTAGCATTACTTGATTGAGTATTCATTTCAGTAGTTTTAGAGTAGTTAGGAGTGTTCGAATAAGCTTGTTGTTCAAGAATTTTTCAGTTTGGATTTCCAGTAGTATGTACAGTCATATTTTAACAGTGTATTCAGTGTTCAGTATCCAGTTGAGAGCAATGTGCAGATTTTGGTTTTCAGCAGACATTGGTGACATGACGGAGCAGGGTACACACACATGTTTTGGGACTATCCCAAAGGATCAGGCACCGGGTCTATGACTTTTTTTCTACCTTGCAGGGAGGATATCATCCCCAGTTGCAACCAATGTTATCACCATAAAACTTTTCATATCAGGATCCAAATTTCAAAAATTTAGCGAAATGTTATATCACAGTGGAAGCATGATAGTTTGGTGGGGAAGGCTATATCTAGCGACATATAGACAAATAGAGAGGAGGTGCAAAAGGTATAACTCGGTGGACCGTCGATCTTGAAGAAGCCCGAATCAACGACTAAGGCACATATCGGATAATTAAAAAACATGAAAGAAAACTATTCGAAGGTGGGTCGGGGAAACCATTCTGGTTTCATTCATGGAAACGTGGCGACACCATAGGTATGTTGCGGTGAAAAGTAGTCTTCTCAAAACCAGTTTTTCCAACTCACGATATCGGAAGTTGATGGTCTTATCACCTGCTGATTTGCATTTTATTTTTCCAAAGCATCTTATCCTTGTGTTATTTTTCCACTCAGATTTTCTAACTTTTTCACCAGCTCCGTCAAGCTCCCATCTCCTAAATTATTCACCCAATGGATCATCCAAAACAGTCATGTACCCCACGAGTCAAAGTTGGCAAATATCTCAAGCCTATACCTAGCCTTTCTTCTTATCTAAATCCCTTAGTTCCGTCACTTCATTCATTTTTACCCTTATTTTTGTATTCCCATTGATATTAAAAAATATTCCTTTTATTAAGCACACTTATCCTATCCACATAGTCATGTGTTAAGCCTCATATGCCCAAAGTCCTTCGAAAATAGAAAAAAAGGTTTTTTGATTATTCGTATAAATATTTTTATATTTATATTAATATTTAATCCAATATTTAATTTATGAAATCACGTCAAATGATGGGCACAAATCTCAATTTATAATGTGGAAAAGTCAAAGTTTGGATGGAGGACGCACACACATATCGGAGATTACAGTAACGAGGAGGTTAATTATGTAAAGACAGACCGAGGAAAACTACCGTTGTTTATTTGGTGGACTTGTGTTTTTACGTGGAGCATATCAGAGGTAAAGAAGTTTGGATTAAACCACTTTATCCCAAGCCCAATATAATAAATGCAAACATCTATCATATTTTTTATGTGCGGCATTTTTCCAAGAGTGCATTTCAATAAAGATTATGGGATTTCCAATAAATGAAATTTCTCCTCACAGTGAAAAGGTTTTACAGAGGTAATATTTAAGTTTTACAAATTAAAGACATTAATGCTTATTTCCATGCAAAAGATTTAAATGGGAAGATGCACGTGAATGAAGACTTGGATAATTCTTTATCCAAATATTTACAGAAGTAAAAGAAGAAGATAAAAGGTATTTTGCCAAAGACGGTAAATTGGAAAAACATTACACAGTAAATGCTTTTCCACAGTGAAACGGTAAATTGGAAAAAACATTACACAACAAATGTTTTTCACGAAATAGTAACAGTAAATGTTTTTTTACAGTGAATGGTGAATTGGGCAAAACAAGACATGGTTTTAAAGACCTTAGGCATGAATTAAATTATGGAAATTTAATTCTCCATGATAGAAAATATTTGGGAATTATTTTTATTTCAAATATATTATTTCCAAATTTTTAATGAGAATATGGATAAATGCAATTATATTTGAAAGAGTATAAGTGACATTTCAAAGAGAACGTGGCAGAGGAAGGAGCTGGAGCGTCAGAGGAATCTGCAGGGATCATGTAATGTTTTTTCTGGAAACTGTCATTTGTAATCATTGTAGAAGCTGAAACGTTTCGTTTCAGTTATTGTAATCAGTTACACACCCAAGGAACTCAAATTGTATAAGTATTATAGGTTCTGAGTGTATTAATGAAGGCAAAAGTGCAAGGACACAATTCTGGGGGTACTGGACTCTATTGTAATTTTTCTGGGACTGAATTGAATACATATGCAGAAACATTTTGAATTGTTTATGAAAAGATTCTAATGGCTATGATATGAGTTTTTTCCTCCTTCATTGTTGTATTTCCTGTGTTCTTTAATTCCATTTGCATTTTCTTTTGTTTAAATTGGATAGTTAAAGGCCAAGAATTCATTTTATGATCCTCTTGGCCTAAGCAATTTAAACTACGTATGTATCTTCTTAGATAATTAAGAATTCATTCATGTAATGTTATGATGAAGTTATTTGTTTCCTCTTTCCTCTTACCACTCTGATTTATTTTAAGTTACAACTCAGATTCATTGCCTCATTTAACCTTTATCCTCTAGAGAGTTCTATCGTCTGATCATTGTTTTCAGTCAATTTCATAATTTTGTCTCCATAGCCCTGTGTGTTCCTCCCCTTCCTTGCCAGCAACTTTATAAAAATCCCCAAAACAAACCAAATCTAGCCACCGGTTTCCATAGATATATCAAGTGACATGAAAGAGCCCTCTCTGAGTTGAGTAGGCTAGTGCCTCAGCTCTAAATATGGTTGAAACAATTACCTCTATCGTTTGTCTATTCATCCAGACAGAATTTACAGAGTGTGAACACCCCTGAGAACCACCAATCTCTTTCGGTGAGTAGAGGCGAATTTCAAGAAAGACGCAAGGGAAAGACTTTTAAGAGAAATCCCCCTGTGGATTAAATTTTTCTTGATGGAAGAGGGGATGTTGACTATGCCTCGACTAAGATGGAAGCGTAAACACCCTTGCTTTGGATAGGGAGAGGATGGGGTAGATTCATGGCCTGAGAGAGGGGAAGGGAGCTTTGAAAAACGGGGGGGGAATAACAAGAAATGGACTCAAGAGATGAGCGAGCCTTGAAAATATCCACCATAATTGAGAATTGGTGGCGAGGAAAGATAAAGAAACCAACAAGACAGTATTAGAAGTTGCGGAAATAAGTCGGACCAAGAGAAGTAGAGGAGAGACAGATGGAAGAGTTGCGGAAGATGATAATACAGGAAAGACTGGCCAGTCAAAGATTAAGTTAGAGATAAGTGCAGAGAGAAATAAGTCCCCAAGAGGTTGGACAAGAAGGACAAGGTGTATACGTAAGAGAGGAGGAAGTCGACATGAATATTGAAGAAGAAAGAGAAGATTTATCTCTGATTATAGGAAAGATCAGGAATCCGGCTGAAGCGACCGCTCCAGTGGAAGAAAACGAGACTCCCCATATCAAAGAAAATTGCCCCGAAGCATGTGGCGCTAGCCCTGAATCGCCCATACCCCAAGTGTCTTCTATACAAGTGGTAAGTTCGATACTACCTTCTCACACTAGTTATGTTCCAATATAATTAGTTTGTTTGTCACACTCAGGAAGTATGAGTACATGGAGGATATTGGAATCCCCTGGTAGATCACAAGCAAGACCGTTAGGTTTCATTTTGATAAGAGAACCAAGATCAGAAATGGTTGGTCACATGGGAGGTTCAAATGCCTGATACCCATAATTTTAGGGTAAGGGAGATGAATATGTTGAGCAACATTGGTTCTTGTGCGAAGCAATTTGGAGATCCAGAGGGAGTCCAGATGCGAATAAGTTGGTTGAGTTCCAAAATACCTTGAGAGTTTGTGCTCTCAAGTGGTACATGAATATTATTGATCCAAGAGTGTCAGGAATGCAAGGTCAAGCGTTCACACTTGATCAGGTATGGACCAAGTTCATAACATAGTTTAAACTACCTCAGTTAGAACAACAGGCTCTATCTGAGTTATGCAAGATCCAGTGAAGGGAAGGTGAATCAGCCTAAGAATATATACAGAAGTTTAAATATGCTATAGGGAGGTTATCACATCCAATCCATGAGGAACGTCATAGGGAATGGTACATTCAGGGATTTCTACCTCTAACTCGGATTCTTCTAACGCAACAACAAATAACCACTTTGACAGATGACTTGGAACAATCGATGAAGATTGAATCCATGGTGGGATACCGTGGGAGCCTGAGAGTAACCAGACCCCCAATAGATGCGAATTTGGCGCAAATACAAGGTAAAATATCAACTCTTATAGAAAATATTCAAGAACTGACAATACCTAGACCAGGACGACCGCAGGTCTGGTGCACTAGATGTTTTACAAAAGGACATCTGGTGAACGAATGTCCACGACTGAGGGAAATGGGACCTCCTCAGAATATGATGGGACCCTCACCAGGACCCATGAGAGGAGTTGTGCAAGTGTGTGAACTTACCATTCCATAACCCCTCTCCATATCATGCTTTTACAAGAAGCCAGGAAGCACCAGCAGTTGAGTATTGTGAGATCTTCCAAATCCATGGGTATGGGCTAGGATAGTCCCCCATTATGCAGAAATATTTGACAGTACCAAATACAGTAAAATGTGATTTATGCGCCCATATACCACACATACTACCAATCAATGTAGAGTGTTGGATGCACTTGCAGACAGGTTGGACTGAACAACATTCAGGGTGAATGAAAATCCTCAGGGACTGGGAAGAGGTCGAGGAAGTGGATTCGGTGGAGACTCCAGGTGAGGAAGGACCAAGGGAAGAGCGCTGAGAAAATGTTATAAATTTGATGAGCAAGGCCACATGGCTAGAGACTTTCCTCATCTAATGAAACCATGGTTCTCTCACTACAAAACCAATGGGCACACCATTGAAGATTGCCCATAACTAATTGAAAAATGGGAAGATCGGGTACTTCAATGAGGAACTAACCTCATCAGTTCAGAAATAAAGAGAGTTAGTAAGGGACAATTACCCAACCTCAATATCGTTACTCGAGGAGGAGAAAAGACAGGAGCTGATGCTGATACTCTAACTCATATCCATAAAGAAACACATAAAGAATACAGGTATGACCCTCTAAAACAAAAGTTGTTCTTTAAAAATGCCATATAATTATTTCAGAATATCCCTAGTCCTAAAATGCAAGAGAAAACCCCACAACCTATTGTTTACCCTAAGATTATGCAAGTCCCTTGTTGACCCCCTGCACCCAGAAACCCTATAATCACACTGAGACAACCTGAGCAACCTCAAAATGTAGTCGACCTTTGGTTTCAATTATTCTCTAACATTCTCAGGAATGATCAATTAACAAAGAGGTTTCACAATGTGCTATGCCTAGTTTTAGGGAATGAAGAATCCATAGAATTTGTAATAAGGACTAATCTACCCGAGAAGAGTACTCAGAGAGTGCAGAGAAGAAAAGTATGAACTAGAAAACAATTCAAACTAGTATCCAATTTAGATCAATTTGAGATTATGGATGTCATGTTGGATCTAGGATCCGATGTGAACATTCTGCCTAAGAATACTTGGGAAGCCTTAGGAAAACCTAGGCTGACATATTCCCCAATTCAGCTAATAATGGCCAACCAATATTGTATTTTCCCAATAGGAAGACTGGAGAGTGTAGAAATAGATGTTGCGGGAGTAAACACTGTAGTTGACTTTGAATAGATTGAAATCATGGGGCATAAGGAACCTTACCCTTCACTACTTGGAATTGATTGGGCCTATGACAACTATGCAGTAGTCGACTTAAATAAAGATACCATGACCTTTGAGGATGATGGAATCAAGGTAGTTCAACCCTTGGATCCAAATGTAGGGCCCAAATATATAGAGCCAACAGACAATAATATGGAGGGAGAAGACTTGGATCAGTTATACACTGTAACAACAGGAACAAGAGATGATTATATAAATCCTATTGTTGATGGATCAATAAGTTGGAGGAGTATACAGTCAGTGAACGAAGATTCAGAACTGACATTTGATAGTTGGCAGTAAGGCTCATACGAACAATTCTCAAGGAGATGCGCAACTATCAGAGCAAATATATGGGTTGGGACTGAGGTCAGAGAACACCCAGTATACGATGGCACATCAGGACCTGACCATTTTCTGCTTATCATGGAAGAAAAGGTAGTAGAGAAACAAATGATTTCAATACTAAATGTAGCCCTCCAGGACACCCCTGCCATATGGTGGGCCAATCATAAAGCCTTACTCATAAATTGGGACGATGTGAAGAAAGATATCAAGTATAGGTTTCATAATGAGGAGCAACTGGAATCATAGATGCAGATGGATTTCCAAGTTGTGCAATTGTTCAATGAAGAATCTGATCCTAAAGTACATATTGAATAGTGTGTGACATAGTGGCAAGTTGCGGAAATACCCTCTCATTTATGGGTTCAGGTATTTCCCCACTCCCTAGGTCCAATCCTGAAAGTTTGGTTCATACATGAGGAAACCATAAGTCATACCAATGACTTGAAGATGATGGAAGATCATTTTTGTAAGGACTTCTCATTTACAAGTAAGTACCCCAAGCTTGAAGTAGTCCTGCAAAAGAGTAAATATTTTTTTTTTACAGATAATAGTAATCAGAAACCAAACCTACTGGTATGTCCAAAAAAATATCGATAACTTTACACCAATCTTCACCTACCCTCAACCAAGAATCCTATATAATGCTACAAGATTAGAAAGGATTCAGAAGGGAATAGAGACACATAGGGTAGTTGCGCTCCATACTGGGACACACAGGGTACTATCACAGGTTCATCAGAAGATATGAAAACATCACTGAACCCCTGGAAAATCTACTAAAAAAGGCTAAAATGTTTCAATGGATCCCAAAATCTGATAAAGCGTTCAATACCCTAAAGGAAAAGCTTATCACAACATTGATTCTGATATTTCTAAACTAGGAAAATGAATTTCACGTCCACGTATATGCTTCAGTTATTACCTTAGGAGCTATCTTAGTGCAACCTGGAGATGGAGCCATGGATCATCCTATCTACTTTGCAAACAAGAAGTTGTCACAAGATGAGCACAACTACACAACGACAAAAAGGGAAGGTTTAGCCATGACTTATGCTTTGCAGAAGTTTAGACATTATTTGTTAGGCTCTCATTTCAAGTTCTTTACTAATCATTCTACACTGAAATATCTAGTTAAAAAACTTGTGTTGGAAGGGAGAATTTGTAGATGGTTTCTACTATTTTAGGAATTCTCTTTTGAAGTAGTTATTAAGCCTGAAATATGCAATGTAGGACCTGATCACCTCTCTATATTAGAGTTAGTAGAAAGTGGTGGAGCAGTCGATGATCAACTCCCAGATGCATATATTTTCCGAGTTGAGGCCATACCAGAGTAACTGGAGTACATAGAAGTCTTCTTAAGTACATGAAACCGCCTGGAAACATACTCCACAACCCAGAAACACCATATGGTTGTTAGAGCAGCAGATTACCAGTTGATCACAGGGAAATTGTATAAATTGGGACTAGATAGTATACTCAAAAGATGTGTCTTGGATCATGAAAGACAATATATACTATGGGAGTGCCACAACAAAGTTGTGAGAGGTCATGTAGGAGGAAAGGTCATTATGAAGAAAGTTCTCCAAGCTATACTTTAGTGGGAAACGCTCTTCAAGGATGCAAAGGTGTATGCTAGATCATGTGATCTTTGTCAAAGAGTGGGTAAGTCATCATGACGAGATGAATTACCACTTCAACAAGTTCGATCTCTACAAGCATTTGAGAAGTGGGCAGTTGACTTCACTGGATAGATCAACCCCAAAACTAAGCATTCAAAGGCTAGGTACATTATTACCACAACTGACTACCTTACACGTTGGGCTGAGGTAACCACTGTTCAGGATTGTTCGACCGATATTGTTGTTAGGTTCATTTTTGATAATATTATCACTCGATTTGGATTTCCTAGGAGCCTAACCAGTGATGAAGGAGCTCATTTCATTAGTAGCACGATAGAAAATCTTACAGTAGAGTTCTTGATCCAACATCACAAAAGCAACCCTTACCACCTGCAAGCCAATGGAACAGTAGAAGCATTCAAAAAGATTCTAGAGAGAGGGTTAACAAATTTTTTTGGCGCAAATCAGGAAGATTGGGATGACAGAGTTCCAACAGTACTATGGGCTTATAGGACAACCACAAAAAAACTCCATAGATACACACCATTCCAGCTAGTTTATGGGAAAGAGGCAGTGGGGCCTGCAAAATTCATCACTCCAAGTTTGTACATTGCACAGATCACACATATGTCGGAGGAGGAATCAGTCGTGCAGAGACTTGTGGAGTTACAAGAACTCGAGGAGACCAAGATTTTAGTAGACTTCCATCAGTCGGTCGAAAAATAAAGGCAAAAATCTTGGCAAGACAGTCACATTAAAACTAAAGTATTTGTGCAAGGATACAAGGTTCTACTCTATGACAATCGCTACTAGAAGAACCCTGGGAAGTTGTGCATGCACTGGTTGGGACCATTTCTGGTTGCACAGATCCAACCCTTAGGAGAAGTCAGACTTGTGCAACTGGATGGTATGATGCGACCAAGATGGGTGAATGGCGCTCGCCTGAAACCCTATATGTCTTATAACTGAGCTAAAAGGACTATCGCTCTAGTTCGAAGGAGCATGTATAATAGTTAGTTTTGTTTTTTCTACAATTTTTGTAAATTCAGTTAATAAAGTCGATGTGCGTAGTTTTGTGCCGCGACATGTGGTTCATTTTTCTGTTTAAGTGTTCTTTGATGCTAAACTTCTCACTCAGTAGCGAAGGATTAAAAAAAGGAAAGAACTCATTTATGAAGGTCATTAATGTGATGAGGACCTCTTTGTAGTCGAAGGGAGAATGAATCTGAATGCAATATGAGTCCATGTTCCAAACATGCAAGGGAGGAATATCTCCTTGTGTATGCATGAAACACACAAGAAGCACATCCAAATATCTAGCTTAAGTGTAGACTGGAAATAGTGCAGGAAAAACTTGTTGAAGCCTGGCTAGAAATTTGGAAGGTCATACCCCAACTACCCGAATCCAGGGATGAAGGAGAGTCAGAGCATCAGATTGAGCTTCTCCAAGGATCATGGACACAACTGGTCACTCACATTGAGAATATGTGATGCAATACCATCATTCCAACTCAGCATAAGCGCCAGCCAGCCAACACATCCAACACGCATTCATGAAAGGGAGAGGCGCAACCCTCTCATTTTTCAAAATTTGAATTTGAATTTAATGTTGTAAGGCTGATAGAGACCAGACCACGCCTTTGTACAAGTAGTGGTTGAGGTTTCCTTTAATGGTTTCCTGCAACAATCCCAGGATGTAATCAGGACTGGGCATCCATTTATGTAATGTAGTCGTAGGAGCCACTCTGTGATAGCGATAGCTTAGAGACGGTGGTTGAGGATAAGCTCATGGGATCCCTCATTTTGTAATGAAGAAATTAGAGTAGAGAGTTAGGAGGAGAGACCAGAGAAGAGAGGTCTCGAGAGAGAGATGAGACTTGTTATAGTCCAGCCTTTGTAAACATTTGTATAGACATACAGATTAATAGAAAAGCAGTTTTTCCTGCACACTCTGTGTTTGACGTTTACATGTTTTTATGCATTTCATGTTTTAAATGCATAATTGATGAAGCATTTCATAAGTTTCAATTTCTTCATGTCTTGGAGTTTCCGAGTGCAAGGAGTGCACATAGTCTGCAAGGTGTGCATTGACAGAGGTGAGACAACCTCAAGAAAGATCAAGAGGGATAGCATTGAACCTTCATCGGTATAGGTGCAAGGAGTACACAGAAGGGAACTCTCTTTCGAGTTCGGCGAGAAGACGGAATCACTAACGATTCTTGAGAACTCTTCCAGGAGGGCATTGAGTTGGTGCAAGTGTGCACAGAAGGAACTCTTTCGAGTTTTGAGAAAAGAAGAGTTTTGAAGAGAAGATACTCACAGGGTTGTTGAATACTCTGTAATCTTTGCAAGGTGTGCATCAAGCAGGAGAACGCCAGGTGGGCGTAAGGAGTTTTCTTTTCAAGAAAACTTCTCGAATCTAAGTTATTCGAGATCCTCGAACGCAAGGTGTGCGCAGGAGTAAATCTTGAGGAGGATGAATCTCAGAAGGGACATCATTTCTATAACACAGACGAGACCCAAAGGAACCGGGCTCGCAAGAGGAAGAGTCGAAGGTCGACACCTTCGAGACTTAGAAAATCTTCTAAGTCAAAAAGCCAAGAAATCTCAGGGGGAGAGTGTGCAAGGAGGACATATATGAACCTTCAGATATAGCGCCAATACCTGACAACCGTTGGATCAGGCGAAGGTGCATAGAGTTTAACCTCTGGGAGGTCACGCAGGAGAGTAGCTGAAACGGACGGTGGAGACGCTTCGTGGAGAACTACCGAAATCTCGAGAGCCCTAGAATCACACTAAGTTGTGAGGGATTTAAGCACTTAGAAGCACCTCAAGGTACGAATCGTATGGATAGTGGAGACACTTCTTGGAAGAAGTGTCGAAGTTGCGAGAATTGTTGGATCTTGCAGAGTAGCGAGGAGATTAAGGAAGAGTGTCTACCAACACTCTAAGGCATTGAATTTTGCTATTTTGAAGTTTGGGGTTTGGAGCGGCAAGAGATTTTGGGGTCGCTGCATCGCGAAATCTTGATTCGCAAAATCCCGATATCTCACGCTTGAACATCGCTATTTTGGAGTTCAGGTTTTGTAGCGGGAAGGGATTTTGGAGTTGCTGCATCGTGAACTCTCGGTTAGTGAAATCACGCAAACCGTCGGATCTAGAGCATGGTGGCCTGAGAGACACTGGATCAAGGATACGTGCAGAGGGTTGAGTCCCTGGGAGGTGCATAGGAAAAAGGATATGGGCCATCAGATCTAGCACCAAGGACCGATAGTTGTCGGATCCAGAAGGAGGTGTGAGGGGTTTAATCCTCGTAACAACAGAGGGAAGAGGACTTGTCAAGTTCTGAAAGCATTGGGGTCATCCATTTTGGAGGACAGGTCTTAAAGATCCAATCCCTTTTCGACGTTTTGGACACCGGGAGTTCGAGGAGAAGGAGTCGTGAGACAAGAAGTCCTATCTCATGAAATTGCGAAAGCATCAAGACCATTCATCAAGGGGACACGTTATGAGTGGTCAAGGTTCGAGGAAAAACCTGAAAGGTTATCTCAAGGGGTAGTATTTCGGCATTTCGTGACCCGGAAGGTTGAAGGACCAAGAACCGTCTGCAGCTAGAATCGTGAAAAAATTCCCGAATTTCCCTGCTCCCTTGGTAGTACATGAGACCTTCCACCAGGTGGGCAAAAAAAAATTCCCAAATTTCCAAGTGGGAAAGGGGAAAGAGATTAGACTGCCTGAAAGTCTCATGAACTCAGAGGAGAGTTCAGATCAGCAAGGAATGTTGACAGGAGAGAATAAGATGAGAATTCTGATCATTGGAGGAATAGAGGTGTTCCTACCAAGCAGCCCAGTTGAGGCTAGAGCATGTGTTGCAGATGCAGCAACAATAGGAAGACAACCAGCAGAAACTATCATGGAGGAAGAAATGGAGCAAACACTGATGTTTTCCCAAGAATCAGAAGATGAGCATTCAACCGAGTTGCTCAAAATTTTCAGCCAGGAAGCTGAAATAGAAATGACTGTAGCACTGGAGTCTGCAACAAAAGAGGAAACAGACAGCATGGATTTTGCTGACCTATGTGAAGAATTGGAAGCCCTGGAAATGAGGGTGATGGTGCAAAGTTTTCACATCCAACAAGCTAAGTTGGAAGCAGGTAGTGGAACATACCAACCTGGGGAGAAGCTGGAAGAATTTGGAAGTATGCCTGCAAGAGAAATGGTGAGAGTCTGTTGCAGACTGAGGAGACTGCAGAGCGGGAGTCTGTTGCCGAGTGGTCACTTAGTGCCACAAAGGGAAATAAAGAGAGCATGGGATATCGAGTAGATCTTCTCATTGAGAAGACAGAAGTGCAGCAGAGAAAACTACATACAAAGAGCCATCCATGGGAGCAGTTGGACGAGGTGATTGAGGAGATCAGGAGGTTGATGTTGAGGTCGGCACAAGAAGCAGTCATCAAAGGAAAGATGAGCAAAAGGAAGCCTACGAGAGAAGTAGGGAAGAAGAAGTAACAACAACAATAGTAGCATAGTTAGAGAGGAGCCGGAGGACAACTCAAAGGGAAAGTTTGGGATCCAGGTGGATTTCAACAATGGAGAAAAGGATCTCATGAGAAAGAGCTCATGATTTTTCCAACTGAGGAGTATGATGTAGGAGCATCGCTCCAACTCAACATAAGCGCCAGCCAACCAACACATCTAACGTGCATTCATGAAAGGGAGAGGCACAACCCTCTCATTTTTCAAAATTTGAATTTGAATTTAATGTTGTAAGGATGATAGAGACCAGACCACGCCTTTGTACAGGTAGTGGTTGAGGTTTCCTTTAATGGTTTCCTACAGCAAGCCCAGGACATAGTCAAGACTGGGCATCCATTTATGTAATGTAGCCGTAGGAGTCTCTCTATGATAGTGATAGCTCAGAGGCGGTGGTTGAGGATAAGCTCATGGGAGCCCTCATTTTGTAAGGAAGAAATTAGAGTAGAGAGTTAGGAGGAGAGACCAAAGCAAAGAGGTCTCGAGAGAGAGTTGATACTTGTTATAGTCTAACCTTTGTAAACATTTGTATAGACATATAGATTAATAGAAAAACAGTTTTTCCTGCACACTGTGTGCATAGATGATTTTAGGGGCTAAATTTCTCTCATGGGCTAATTTTCCATGGTTTTTCCAAAAAAGAGATTCGCTATTTTAAAAATGATTCGCCCAAATTCTATAGGATAAAATTATTTTACCTTAAAAATAGCGAAAATTTTATAAAAACTATATAAAATCCTCAGAAATTTGAATATTTTTACAAAAATATCGGCAAACATTTATAGTTGGCATATGAAGGATAAGTAATATTCGCTAAGGTTTCTACATTTTAAAATAAATTTTCATCCTTAAAATCATCCCTGACTATGTGTTTGACGTTTACATGTTTTTATGAATTTCATGTTTTAAATGCATAACTGGTGAAGCATTGCATAAGTTTCAATTTCTTCCTGTCTTGGAGTTTCCGAGTGCAAGGAGTGCACATAGTCCGCAAGGTGTGCGTTGACAGAGGTGAGACAACCTCAGGAAATATCAAGAGGGATAGCGTTGAACCTTCATCAGCAGAGGTGCAAGGAGTACACAGAAGGGAACTCTCTTTCAAGTTCAATGAGAAGACAGAATCATTGAGGATTCTGGAGAACTCTGCCAGGAGGGCATTGAGTTGGTTCAAGTGTGCACAGAAGGAACTATTTCGAGTTCTGAGAAAAGAGAAGTGTCGAAGAGAAGATAGTCACAGGGTTGCTAAATACTCTGTAGGCTCTGCAAGGTGTGCATCGAGTAGGAGAACGCCAGGTGGGCGTAAGGAGTTTTCTTTTCAAGAAAACTTCTCGAATCAGAGTTATTCGAGATCCGCGAACTCAAGGTGTGCATAGGAATAAATATTTTGGAGGACGAAGCTCAGAAGGGATAATGTTTCTATAATGCAGACGAGACCCAAATGAACCGGGCTCGCTAGAGGAAGAGTTGAAGGTCGAGACCTTCGAGACTTAGAAAATATTCCAAGTCAAAAATACAAGAAATCTTAGGGGGAGAGCGCGCAAGGAAGATAGATCTGAACCGTTAGATCTAGTGCCAATACCCGACAACCGTTGGATCAGGTGAAGGTGCACATAGTTTAACCTCTAAGAGGTCACGCAGGAGAGAATTTGAAATGGACGGTGGAGACGCTTCGTGGAGAAGTACCGAAATCCCAAGAGCCCTAGCATCGCACCAAGTTGTGAGGGATTTAAGCGCTTAGAAGAACCCCAAGGGGGGAACCATATGGACAGTGGAGACACTTCGTGGAAGAAGTGTCGAAGTTGAGAGAATCGTTGTATCTTGTAGAGCAGCGAGGAGATTAAGGCCGAGTGTAGTCCAACACTCTAAGGTGTTGAATTTCGCTATTTCAGAGTTTGAGGTTTGGAGAGGCAATGGATTTTGGGGTCGCTGCATCGCGAACTCCCAGTTCTGTAAATCCCAAAATCTCACACTCAAATTTCACTATTTCGGAGTTCGAGGTTTGGAGCGGCAAGGGATTTTGGATTCACTGCATCGCGAACTCCCGGTTCATGAAATCATGCCAGCCATCGGATTTGGAGCACGGTGTCCTGAGAGCAACTAGATCAAGGATATGTGCACTGGGTTGAGTCCCTAGGAGGTGCAAAAGAAAAAGGATTTGGGCCGTCAGATTTAGCACCAAGGACCGATAGCCGTCGGATCTGGAAGGAGGTGCTAGGGGTTTAATCGTCGTAATAGTAGAGGGAAGAGGACTTTTCAAGTTCCAAAAGCATCGGGGCTATCCATTTCTGAGGATAGGTGTCAAAGATCCAATCCCTTTTCGGCGTTTCGAACACCGGGAGTTCAAGGAGGAGTCATGAGACAAGAAGTCCCAACTCATGAAATTGTGAAAGCATCAAGACCGTTCATCAAGGGGACACGTGGTGAGTTGTCAAGGTTTGGGGAAAACCCCGAAAGGTTCTCTCAAGGGGTAGTATTTCGGCATTTTGGGACCCAGGAGGTTGAAGGACCAATAACCGTCTGTAGTCAGAATCCCAAAATTGTGAATTCCAAAATCTAGAAAAGTGGACCGTGGTCATGGGTAGATTTCGTCATTTCGAGACCCGGGAGTTTGAAGGACCAAAAATCGTTGCAGCCGGAATCACAAAATCCTGAATCATGAAAGGCCTATAGCACTTTGTCATTAAGCGTGTGGTCACAGAGTGGTGGTCACGTGGACGGAGCCTAAGGGGCGATCCAGAGCTATTAATCCCTTTTTGGTGTTTCAGATACCGGGAGTTGGAAGGATAAGGAGCCTGGGAGAGCTCGCATGTAGGAGTCGCGAAACCTCGAAACGTGAAAGGTGTGTTGGTTCATCACAGAGTAGAGTGTCGAAAGTTGAGTGCGTGCATAGGTTTTCTCAAGGCCTGTGCCATAGGACAAAGGGAGCTCTGGATTTGTTCAAAGGGTTCCAACAGGATCCCGAAGAGCTATTTCGGCTCAGAAGAAGAATGATCCAGAGATCGGGAGGTCACATAACTCTGCTGAGGTGGGGGGGGGGTCTGCATCAATATGGAAGTGAATTTGTGGGAGACTAAGCAGGAATTGGAGCAACAGAATCAGAAGATGCAGGAGAAAATGGAAAAGGTAGTGCTAGAAGGAAATAATGCCCAAGCAACACTACATAAGAAAACAAATGAGTGCACAAGGATTTTCATGGAAGTCAATGATTGGATGGGCATCATCGCTAGATGCAACAAAACTTTGGAGGATGTGCACACCAAAATCCAGGTGTTGAATGAAATATTTTTGGCCATGATGGATCTGTTGGAGCAACAACAGAAGTTCGACCAGAGCCAACAAGAGGAGAATGAACTAAACGCCCTCTTTGAGGTGCAATCCGTAGCAAAGAAGGAGTTGTGTGAATTTAGGCCTATCATTCAGACAGTGTACATGCATATGCACTAAGTTGGTGCAACAACAGATTCTGAGTGGAACTCATTGGTCTCATCCAAACCAAAGGGATGTATTACAAAGGTGACCCAACAATTTGTAGCAGAGGCATCACTCCTTGCCAGGAAGTGGCAAGATAAAGTTGGAAGCTTTTAAGGAGTGCAGAAGAGGGCCTTGGAGTTGGTCCCCAAGTTGGTCCCTTCGTTCGAAGAGGAAAAAGAAGAGGAAGTGCAAGCATAAGAGAAAAATGAAGAGGAAAAGGAGGAAAATGGAAAACAACAGTTTCTCTTGGAAGCTGCGAAAGTGCCGAGTAATTGACTCGAGGGTGAGTCAAGGTTTGTGTTCGGAGCTTGTTGGTCCCTTCGTTTTTGGGATAAGGAATTTCGAAATTTTTGGCCTAGTACAAGTTGCACAAGCTTCATAAGAAGTTGGAAAACAAAAAAAGAAGAATAAACAAAAATTAGTTGCGAAAAGGACAGCGCAACGCCACCAAAGCAAAATTGGTTGCAACAGAACAAGAAAGCATGCAAGTCAAGACAGAAGACACAACATAGCTTATATATAGGGTTGGATATGATTGTAAAGGGTTTTCAATTGGGTCAAGTCGGGTTTTGAGTATGTAATGTAATATGTACACCATTTAGAGAGTTAAATCTCTATGAGATGAGTCCAGAGCCAGGATTCTGTAAGAGAGTGCTACTGTGTATCTCTGAGTTTGTAAATGAAGAAAGATATGAAGATAATATGAAGAAGGATCTAAATTTTCAAAATATGTTGTGTCTTTCTGTGTTTTACTTATGAATTACAGTATCGCTTTATGGTTTATGAGTTCCACATGATGGCTTTGTGTTTAAATGTTTGTTCACAACATAAGTAGGTTCAGTTCTTTCACACATGAGTTTAGATTTATTTGGTAGTTATATGTCTTGCGCAAGAGCAGGATGAATCTTGGAGGTTCTGTGAATCCTCCTAAGTATTTTCCTTTCCCTTCCCTATCTATTTGTCTCAGCAACTCTTTGGGTGAGACTTCTTCTCTTCAGAGGAGATGAAAATGCTAGCGCTCTAGACTACTAGGTACCTTTTGTTGGTAACCTGAGAAGGACCCTGGTCTGATCAAACTTGTGCATGCAATATATTTCTGATCTTTAACGTGCAGTGTGGAACTTTGATTGGTGTGCACACCTTATTCAATCCATCACATACTTTTTGATGTGCACAAATGATTGATATGTGCAAGGGTGAAAACATACCCAAAACTTTGGGTGCCAAAAGTCCCCCAACAATATTACTTGATCAGAGTGGGACTTCTAGGTGGAATTGAAATTGTACCAGGGTGGACTAACCATTATGTCCACGTGTGACTTTGTGTAAGATAAAATAATCAATGTTGTATGACCAAAGCATCAAATAAAGTTGATTTTGTAGTTAGTTTTGATTAAGAGAAAATAATCGGTCAAGGTTGCAGCTTTAGCTTGACACATGTCTTGGAATGAGTCGAGCAATCCTCAAGGTAAGAGATGGATTTGGGATTCACTCGTCTGGGATCTCAAACTCTCTGTTTCTAAGCTCTCTCGTGATGGGTGAGTGAGAGATATTTTTCATCCTACCATCCATAAATATGAGCTCGAACTAGGAAAATTCCTACAACTAGAACTTGGACCAGTTACTCGGTGACCTATGAGAAGTGGACCCCAAGTGAAGACTCTATCAATCAATACCGTCGTCATCCTCCTGTCTTGTTGAGCTAGATATATAAGATGGATGATGTGAACTGATTTAACCATTTGAGGGAAAATCCACATAATTGGGTTATTGATCTCGACAAAGGTGATCATCCATGGCGATAGGTGCAGCAAATCAATATTAAGAGAGTTGGTGTATTGTTGCAACTTTGAAGTAGAATTCAATGAATTGTGTGGAGGATAACTATGTATTGCTCGTGAATAATAGGTTGGGGTCTCTACCCAACAGTTTTATTTTAATCATCAACCGTCGAGAGAACTTAATCATTGGATCCTGAGCCGCCTTCTAGGGTAGAGAGTTGTAGGAAAACGAGCATTTTCTAGAAATGTCCATGAGTTGGAAACTTTTTTAGGGAACTATAATTTGAGATGAAACTGGAGCTTCTAGTGAAATCACGACTGGAACTGCTCACTCACCAATTGATGGGGACGCTAACTGTTGAGGAATGGAGGATCCCTCCTATGGAACTTAAGGTGGGAGTGTGTATAAATAGTTAGGGTGATGGCCAAAAAAGTGTGTTGAGAATGTGAAAGTGCTTGACTGATGTTGAAAGTCGAAGAAGCAATACTAACCTGCAGTTGATTCCCATCAGGTGGTTGATAACATCTTTGATCTATCATATTGATGATGGGAATTTTGGAATTTGTCATCATAAATGATTAAGTACCCGAGCCTTGTGTGATCTGGCCAAATCTTATTGCATGAAATTTTATTGTGGTGTACTTCCACGTAGCTTGGGAAACTCCCATGTGAGTCCTTTGTCAAGGCCAATACTTTGTACGTTGGAATAAATTCACCTGCGAATGAATATCTTGGGAATCTGTAAACTTGTCAACCTTTCTGATCCACCTGTGTGACCGAAACCTACTTTTTGCTACTAAAAAAAAATATTAATCATGTCGACTATGTACCTTCCAATCTAATCAGTACCCCACTTTAGACCTAGGATACGCTAACTTCTATTGTGATTGGTTCTTTTAAATTATATGTGACCCATGGGGGCCATAATACACCTTTTACTAGATTTCATTAACAAGTATCTTGAGTAACTTCTCCTGCAATGTGGAAAACCTTGTTGCACCAGCCTCACTGATGTAGATCAGGAATAAGGGGCCCAACCAACACATGTGTAACTTGCGGGGTGCTTGAATTTTTTTTTATCGTATAATAGCATGAGAGAATCTGACTACAAATTTTGTGGAGGATTGTTGGCGCATGAGCGACAGACCTAGGGTTAATCATTCAAATCCCAGCAAAACCCTTAGACACCGTCCCTTTCAACATCACCTGCAGAGTAAGTGAAATCTCACCCACGGCATCTAGAGGGGTTGTTGGAACCAAGGTTCCAAAATGTTGAGTGGAAGTGATGCATCGTTCAAATCCTTTACTTACGTGAAAAGTTCTCATAGCTAACAATTACTTTCTTAAGAAATATAATCTATGTGAAAAATGACAACATCATAGGTGATCCATACAATTAGCATAAACTAGGAAGAAACATAAAACACATCATAACACACAAATTTACATGGTTCACCCAAATTGGGATACGTTCACAATGGTTGGATTCTTATATTATTCATTAATGTATTTCATACAACTGTGCATTCTGCTACAAGATATGTAATAGTGATATCATCCCAAACCTTCCTAGCCACTCCCATGCAGTGCAAGTTCATTCCTCAGTCATACTATAATTTTATTCCTTCACTCGACTCCCTTACCCAAAACAAATTCGCAACTTACATGCACCATCACTCTCTATCTCTATATTTCTATATCTTAAATATTTTCACATAAAAATA
>ML793498.1:54764-70198 GCA_009831015.1 Picea engelmannii | reverse complement strand
AACAAGTCAAAAGCTTTTGAAAACTTCAAGATCTACAAGGAAATGGTTGAAAATGAGATGGATTCAATAATCAAATGCTTAAGATCGAATAATGGAGGAGAATTCACCTCAAAGAAATTTATGGACTACTGCAACAATCCTAGAATAAAAAGACAATTCTTCGTCACTAGGACACCTCAACAGAATGGATTTGTTGAAAGAAAGAACATGACAGTACAAGAAATGGCTCGAACAATGATAATGGATTTAAAGTTGACAGATATTTTTTGGACACAGGCAGTCCATACAACAGTCCATATTCAAAACAGAGTAATGCTCATAAAAAACATTGATAAAACTCCCTACGAGCTATGGAAAGGAAGACCAGGAAATGTGAAACACTTCATATTTTTTGGAAGCAAATGCTACATCAAAAGAGAAGATGACATAATGGGAAAGTTTGACTCTTATGTGGACAAATGAATACTTGTTGGTTACTCAAGTACAAGAAAAACATACAAGTGTTACAATCTAAGATTAAACAAAGTTTTGGAAAGCATCAATGTAACAATTGATGAAACATGCAGACCATAATCAAAGGAAGAAGAAAACAAATCAATGGAATAGTTTTTGGAAGAAGAAGATGAAAAAGTAGAAGAGGAAGATGAATATGAAGAGAATCCGACAGAAGAAGAAGAGCAAGTTCAACAAGTATCTCCAAAGACACCTAGCAAACGAGTACCGAAGAATCATCCTTCAGATCAAATTATTGGAAACAAAGATGTAGGAGTTGAGACTAGAAGAAAATTCGTTCACCAGAACAAACACACCTAGCACTCTCATCTACAATTGAACCAAAATGTTTTGAAAAAGCCAACAAGGATGAATTTTGGAATAAGGCCATGGATGAAGAATTGGATCAAATAGAGAAAAATGACACTTGGAAATTGGTTCAAAGACCAAAGAATAAAAATGCGATCGACACAAAATGGGATTTCAGGAATAAATTGAATGAAGTTGTACAGGTTACAAGGAACAAAGTTAGATTGGTATGTAAAGGATATGCACAGATTGAATGAATCAACTTTGTAGAGACACTTGCCCCAGTTTCCAGAATGGAAGCAATCCATTTGCTTTTAGCTTATGCATGCTCCAAAAATGTTAAAGTATATCAGATGGATGTAAAATAAGTTTTTCTAAATGGGGAACTTGAAGAAGAAGTCTACATTGAACAACCAAAAGGATTTCAATTGTCAGATAACATAGACTATGTGTGTAAATTAAAGAAGGCCTTGTATGGTCTAAAACAGGCTCATAGAGCATGGTACTCCAGATTGGATAAGTATCTGTAGTAGACAGAGTTCAGAAAAGAAAGTGCAGACATCAAACTCTACATCAAGGTAAGTCAAGGTAATATTTTATTAATTGAATTTTATGTTGATGATATTATTTTTAACAGTGATAATGGCAGGTTAAGCTAGAAATTTGCAAAATACATGCAAAATGGATTTGAAATTTTGTTACTTGGAGAACTATCCTTCTTTCTAGGACTTCAAATACATCAAAGCAACCAAGGAATTTTTATTTCTCAAACCAAGTATATTAGAGAAATGCTAAAGAGGTTTGGAATGGAAGATTGCAAACTAGTTATCACTCCCATGCAAACCAGTTGTAAGTTGAAAAAAGATGATGATTCGAAATCTACAAATGAGAGGCAATACAGGTCAATGATTGGGAGCCTACTATATGTGACAACATCCAGACCAAATGTAATGTAGGCAGTTGGATAGGTGGCATGATTTCAAGAAGCACCAAAGGAATCACATGTATTAGCAGTAAAGAGGATCTTCAGATATCTCAAAGGAACATAATAGTTTGGATTATGGTATCCAAAAAGAAAATATCTATCACTTATTGCCTACACAGATGCAGATTGGGCAGGTTGTATTGATGACCGACGAAGCACCAATGGAGAAAATTTCTACTTAGATGAGTGTTTGGTATCATGGCTAAGAAAGAAACAATCATCACTATCTCTATCTACAGTCGAGGAAGAGTATATTGCAGTAGTAACATGTTGTACATGGGTTCTTTGGATGAAACAAACTTTGACATATATACAGGTTGAGTATGATAAGCCCATTCCAATATATTGTGATAATACAAGTGCCATCAATATCTCAAAAAACCTAGTGATGCACTCCAAGATGAAGCACATTCCAATCAAGTATCACTTTCTATGGGAACAAGTTGCAAAAAAGAACATCAGAGTTGAATATGTGGGCACAAAAGAACAAGTGGCAGACATATTTACAAAACCACTTCCACGGAAAGCCCTTGAATATCTTCACCAAAGACTTGGAGTTATTTCTACTCCAAAATGAATTTTTTTTTAATGTTTTTTGAATGCTTATCTTATATGTCTTAGATGTAAAYGAGGAAGCACCATAAGAGRACAGTTCAGTCAGGGGGAGCAGCCCCAGATGGAAAGATATTTATGAGATGCAGAGGACAAAGGTAGATTTATGAGATGTAGARGACATAGGCATKCTTCCACGAGGACCATGAGTGATATGATTTCAKTATTGTATCAAAGTGTTTCCATTAATGCCAAAGGGGGAGATTGTTGATTAAGGTTGGTTGTCATTGATGTCAACCCTTGAAGAAAKCCCTRTAGCACAAAGGTTTAGGTAATGGACCCRATATTTMTTGATGTAAATATGGCTCATTATTGTTTTTTCATGATTGATATAAGTAAATATGGATGAACTCCAAAGTGGTCCCCTTATGGTGAAATCCCTCACAGGAAGACTCTTTGTGGAGTAAGAGAACCCATGCTTAWWTGTTGAATAGTGAGATGGAGGACAATGAATTTGTCAAGGAAACTATCCTAGATGGATAGTGTTTGTCATGCCATTTCCGATGGTATGTATAATGTCACATAACTCCTCACGGTTAGAGATTTATGACGATGTGAAGTTGGAGAACCCAGTTTGGGTAATGGACCCAAGTTTGTTTGATGGATAACGATATGGTTTTTTTCTATATTTGAAGTTAATACTATTGTATATGGATATTACATGTCATTCCACTTCTGGTGGTATGTGGAATGTCACATAAATTCTCACGGTTTGAGAGTTATGGCCTTATGAAGTTGGAGGACCCTCATATGTCATCTAGAAGCCGCAAAAGGTTAAAGTAGTCAAAGTGGTTTAAGAAATTTTAAAAGGTAAATAATAAAGTGAAGTGATGAGTTTATTATAATTCAAAGTGAATACAAAATAAATTATTTCAATAATAAATTTAATAGATAAATGAGAAGTGGGTTAACCCTAAAATAAGGAAAGTGGGCCAAGTGACCTAGAAGGTGTTTTTAAGGAAGCTAATTGGAGAGTATAAATAAGAGATAAGGTTCTCTCATTTTAATAACACTTGAGAATATTGAATATCTATAGGTGTCTAAGGTAACCAAGGATATCTAAGCTGAATTTCAAAGCGAAGGTGAAAAAAATAAGGCCGAAATGCAAGGAAGGATAAATTCTTTTGATAGTGCTTTCTAAGGTATGTTATTTACATCTCATCTCTCAATTTTCTCTATAACATTTTTTATATAATGATTCAGACAGTGAAATTGCTATGACATTGACAAAACATACCCAAGTATCTATGATAATAAATTCATATTGTGGGTCGTTTCATTTTGGGAGTTACACTCCATGGAAAATAGGGATTGTGGCTAGTCCTGAAACTAATCAAAAACACGTATTTCCGGTAAAAACTTCATAACTTATTCATAATATATCAAAATTCAATGAGACCAAATGTATTGATTATGGTACAGTCTATAGTATGTTCTCTAACAGTTTCAGATCAATTCAACAAATATTTCGTGCGGGGAACGCTCTACAAGGTCACTCTCTAGAATAAGCCAAAATTCAACAAGGTATGCCAATTTTGCTATAAATCCTTTTCTGAGAGGTTCCAAGTAGTGAAACCTGCAGGAATTGCATAAAACGCATTGAAGAACATTGTGTATCAGTTTCAAATATTTATATATTATAGGTTCAAAGTTATGATTGCGTCAAGTTAGGGTTGTTGGCTAATCCAAAACTAGGCATGTGAGACTAAAAAAAAGTTTGATGAAAATGCTAGTCTCTTGTTGTTACAGTTAAGGAAGGTTTGCAAGAATGTGATCATATACACTAGGTCTATTACAGAGCTACAAATCAGATTTGTATGATTAAATTGATGAGGGATTTGGGTTGAGGTACATGTTGAGTACATGGTTGAGACAAGTAGTTGATGAATTGGCACATACATCAGGTATATAGTTGATGATGTTGGTACATATTGATGAGTCATAGTTGATGAGTGGTTGACACATGATTGGTACATACTTGGTACATGGTTGGATGCACTTATTTATGGTACAGGTTGTTTGGTACAGGTTGGTGCATGGTTGATGCACTTGTTTATGGTACACGTTGAGGTATAGGTTGATGCATGGTTCAGATTTATTGGTATAGGGTTACAGTGGTATATCTTACAAGTGATAGTGTGACAGTGGTTCCATCACTCTACATCTACTTTAGGGTGGTAGGACGGGGCAAGGACAGGTGGTTGTATCCACCTTCAGGTTGTAGTCGGATAACATAGGGGGTTGTAGCCTCCTTCTAGTTGCAGCTGGAAAAAAAAGGAAGTTGGTGCTTCTAATGAATGTAATTATTCAAGACATATAAGAAAAAACATTATGTGGTTTTCTCCCGATTTGGGCTTCCACATAAAACACTGGTGTACTGTGTATGTATGTGATTGTTTATTTCTTACTACTCATTATTGGATAATAATTCTACATTGACATAACATTTTAAGAAAAAAAATTATAATTACGCTATTACTGATTCATCCCCCCTCTCAATGATCCAACAGGTACAAGAAATCCCATGGACATGACACTATATTGACTGAATGCTAACTTAAAGGGTGTATGTCCTGTCAACTTCTTGCATGTAGTTCTATAAGCCCAGAGTATTGCAGAGATCCTTAAATCCCAGTCATCTCTCCCTACATTTCACACCTTGGTCAGTGCATTTTCCAATATCTTATTGAAGGCCTCCATCGTTCCATTTTCTTGTGGGTGATATGGAGTGCTCTTTCGATGTTTTATTTGGAAATCTTATGTTAGTGCTGCAATTTTGTTTTTCAAAACGTTAGTCCCCTAGTCGCTCATAAGTATTTTAAGACACCAAAACCTTGTAGCTATGTTCTCAAACAAAAATTGTGCAGTTGTCTCTGCGTTGCAATATATAGTTGGTTCCTCTTCTACCCATGTTGTCAAGTAGTCTATCACAGTAATTATGGATCTGGCTCATGTTGTTCTTGCAAATGGGTTAATAGGTCGAACAAAATATACTTCCCATTTTTCAAATGATTGTAAGGTAACTTGCAGATTCAGTGGCATATCATCCCTTCGTGATGGTCTTCCTACTCTCTACAAATGTTGTAGCTCTTAAAATATTCCTTCGCGTTCTTATGGAGGGTAGGCCACCATAGCCCTGTGCACAAGATCTTTTGTGTTATCATCTTTCTTGCATAATGTCCTCCTAAAATTCCATCATTTGTTTCTTCTAAAATCATTGGTATTTCATGTTTTATCACACATCATCGAAGTATCCCACATATGCCTAACTTATATAAGTTTCTTGTGACCAACTGGTAATCAATTGATATGACCACTATCTATTTCTTCTGGGATACAATCATATTGGATGGCGCCACTCCTATGCTCAAGTATTGGACAATTTATACAAACTGATCATCTACCATCTTGATCGAAAATAATTGTGCATTAGGTAAGCTATCGTCTGGGTTGCATGCATATTTTCTTGTCAAAAACTACGACAAATGGTCTGGTCCTGCATTCTGTTTTATTTTCTTAACAATAACTTCAAAATAAGACCCATGTAACAATAACATCCATCTACATATCCTCCCCCCCAACACTGGTTTGTTCACTAGATATTTGAGTGCAAAATGGTATGTATAAACCTTGAAGTGGGATCCAAACAAGTAGTATTTGAACTTTTGTAAATCATACACCATTGCCAAACTTTCCCTTTCTATCATCGTGTAATTTTTCTCAGCAGTCGAAAACTTTCTACTAGAAAACACAATCGGATGATCTAACTCACCTTCCCCAGACTGGGATAAAACTGCACCGAGTGTTATAGGTGATGTGTTGACATGGACGTGAAACTCTTTCTTCCAATCTGGGAATACAATAATGGGTGCAGTTACTCACTTATGTTTAAATAAATCCATCATTTTCTAGCAGCATTCGTTCCACTGAAATGTAGCTTCTTTCTTCAATAACTTCTCCATTGGGGTTGTAATCTACACGTAGCCTTTAAGAAATTTTTGGTAGTAACCTGTATGACCCAATGTTGTTCCCAACTGTCGCATTGATTTAGGTGGTGGAAAATTAAAAATTGCTGCTATCTTGGTTGGATCAACTAACATACCTTGTTTGCATACTACATGGCCTAATAGTATCCCAAACGGTGCACCGCAGATACATTTCTTCAAATTTAACGAAATCTCATATTATCTACATCGATCAAGCATAAACCTTAGATTTTCTATGTGATATTTCAACAATATAAAGACAATCCATTCATCTAGGTATACTTCAAGAAACCAATGAATAAACTCCTTAAATGTTACAACAACTACTCTAAAAAACACAGCAGGTGCATTATTTAACCCAAACAACATCACTATGTACTGGTAGCTTGCCCACTCTTTCGTAAATTTTTTCTTGTGTCTATCTTTAGGTGCAATCTTTATTTGATGGTATCTTGAAAATCCATCAGTGAACGAATAGGACTCTTGTCATCCTACATTTTCCAATACTTCATCTGTAAACGGGGGTCGATAATGGGTAATGTAAGCAAGAATCATTCAATTTTTTGATGCCTTCTTATCTTGAACCACCATTAGACCTATCCATTCATATTCTACAACGGGCTCAATTATACCAACTTTTATCATCCTTTCAAGTTCTTCTTTCACTTTTTCCTTAGACTTTGGATTTAACCTATAAGGTCTCTGTCTCACTGGTTTAGCATATGGTTTTAGCGAAATCTTCATCTCGCCTAATTCTCCAGCTATCCCCTTCATCTCTGAAAAGGTGGCTGGAAAAATACCTTGATAATCATGTAATAAGTCTGTGATATTTTCCACAGTCTCATCATTCAAATAATCCCCAATGTTTGCAAGCTTTGGCATATCCTTCGTGCCAATGTTGACTTTTCACACTCTTATGGGCTTCATGTATGCGTGAGATTTAAGTGTTGGACCTAGTACGTCGTGCTCCCATTCAATTTCTGATACATGTATATTTCTTGGGTCTTATTTTTCTTTGTCATAATTTTATAACATTCCAATAATTCATGCCTTGTCACAGACTCTCTATGCGCACTATATGTAGATATTAATTCTACTTGTCCTTATTCATTATAATTTTTTTCTCTAATTTCTTGTAAGACTACATCAACTAAAGGTGACTCAGCCTAAAAAGTAAATGTTACCTTAAATTTTTGGATGAGTTCCTCCTAGTTCTTCATTCCTCTGTGCACTTCTATCTCTAAGTAACAACTCCTAGGAACTGCGTCCAGTGTATGTATGAACCTGTGCATCCATTCCTGCTTCGACACTTGCTTCCAAGTTGTCATACATCATGCCACATGATGGCGCAGACCCCCCTTCCCTCCAAAGGGATGATTGACCTCTCGATCTTGGATAATTTAAAATACTGAGTCGAAGCGACTCCTTGGGTCCCTTCGGGCACCCAAAACTACTCTACCCATGTCCCACACTCACAGGTCTCTTTCGCAAGTGACCACGGTTATGACCTTGGGTCTATCTCTTCGTGGTTCAGACTTCGGGGATATCCCAAATCCTTCCCTCATCTTTTCTCTGAGCGTTATTCTCTGAGTTTTAGAACTCCCACTATGCGTCTCTTCAGAGTCCCCAGCCCCACTATGGTTCCGACTTCGCAACCTCGTGAAACTCTAGGCCTCCCATCCATAGACCTCTGAACTTCTGATTCCTGAACCCCTTAATTCGTTGCCACGTTCCCTTCTCGCGATCAATGATTGTTATCCATTTGCGACTTCAGACTTCGCAACTTCACTTTCGTCAGGCCTTCAAACTTTCTGAACTTCGAAGTGTTGAAACACTTCACGACTATCCTGTGCGTAGCTTTCCCAGATATGACGGTCTGGAATTCATTCTCCTCCCTCTAAGAATGAATCTCGTCCACCGAATTTCAGTGAAGACTTCAGGGACTTATTCCCTTAAATATTTATGCCACTCTCCCTCATGAGCTTTAACTTCCTCGGGTTCCTCTGAACACTTTCTTCAATACTTAGTCTAAATCTCAATCTGTGCACACCTTGCAACAAATTTTCATCCACAACTTAACTTCTCCTTGTGGATGGCTTCACACTCCTTGCGATTGTTCTCCAACTTCTTTTGTCTCTCGTGATTGAAATAAAACTACTCCTTCTAAGATTTTGAGTCTGAAAATGCTGTCACCCAATCCTAGTGGATGTCGATGCACTCCTTGCACACATAAGTTTTGTTATCTCTCCTGAGATTTCGAGTCGAAACAGACTCAGTCGTTCACTCCTTGCAAAAACAATGCATGCCTTGCACTCACTCAATGAAGAGAACCAATTGAAACTTATTCACTTTTCATAGTGACTCATACATTCAACAATGCAAATGCAGTCATGGATTCAAGAACAAGAAATAACAGAGAATTGAAAAATAATATAAACTCTACCATTCACTCATTCAGATAGATGCACAACAACACACATTTGGGACAATATATTCCTCTGTTATATTCATCCGCTTGAAACTTACATACATTCATAAAATATATCTCTGTATCTCCCAACTATTAACTTACAATGGCAATCTACCCATTATATTTAGCATCCTCCTCTCGGCAACAATACAAAGATTTATAAAAAGGGAATCTCTTGAGTTCTTCCCTCCAACTACTCTATGTTATCCTATCAGAATTAAATGCTATCAACTACTCAACATCTATTACAATAAGTATCAAGTCATACAGATAAGAGCTCAAGCTCTAGATCTGTACTACAATCCGATTCATAAAACAAATGCATTTCCCATCGACCTTACGCGATGGTTCAACCTTCGATCATTAAATATGTTCATAACTCAAAAAAAAATTGTCATACATTACATTAATACATTGATCTTTGAAATTCAAAACATTTAAAAATATACGCTAGTGCGCCCAACTGTCCTTCACGTTTGTTCTTTGTTGGCGATGCTCCTGCATCAAATTATCTTTTGAATCTCTCATGCATATATACTTGTTCATATTATCATCTATTCCAAACCTGATTTGCATCATCCTTTTGCAATGTTGTCAATAATCTATCCCTTCCTTGTGGGTTTTCCAACATCTTGCTAGGGTCGCTCTCAGTGAAATATTTAACACTAACAACCTTTGTTGTTCATGTATCTGCAGCTCAAATTCGTTAACAAAATAACTTACCTTAGTTAATTCATCGAACTTTGGTGTATCGTGTATATATGTTTCGATCCAACGCAAAGAGTGAGTAATGTGAGCACACCTTCTAGTCGATACTTCATGCAACCAGTGTTTCTAGTGTTCAAGTCCTTCCTCTGAGTTTGATGTGCAATATCTTATGCTTCTCCAACTAAGCACACCATATGTAGTGGGATTGACGTAGTCATCCATCCACGCAGTCATATTATATAAGTTATCAATTTCCTTTCTTTTGGATCCACATATCTTCTTGCCTCCCTAGGGTCTAATGGCGCAGTGACTTTTAAGCCTCCACCTTAAAAAATTATCTATTTTTTCTTCAGGTTGATAGTTTCCTGATTGTTGAAGACCTAATTTAGTCCAAGAAAAGTCGAGCACGACTAAATATTATCCACAATCTCGATGACTTCAAAGTCAGAAACATTGTGCACTCCATCTATATTTACAGGTACTCCTACCAATCTCACGATCGATATTATATTATGTTGGTTATCCAACCTCAACTAGACAGTCGACCACACTAGCTTCGGTTTCCCCATAATTTCCCATGTTTGTCTTGGAAGAATATTAATGTATGATCCTAATTCCAAGGTGACAGTATCCATGTCATATTCTCCTATCTGCGCACTTCGTCTGAACTCTTTTTTTTCCTCTTCTTGCGCATGACTTGGTTCACTTATTTCTGTGTTTTAGGTACTTATTTGTCTTGTGTAAAATGATTAATCATCCTACGTAGTGTATTCAGTGTTGTCTCATCTTGTACCAATTCTAAACAATTTTTTATAAATTCCCTCAACATACGTACCTTCTCGATTAATCTGTCTAGAATAATGCATTCATACACTAACGACATATCATATACGGGTGGTGTCTTCGACATTGAAGTTATCCAGTATGGTCCTTGTAATTCTCTCCTTTCTTGTTGATAAGTATCCATTTATTCTTGTGGATTGAATTTTGGCATGGGTTCAACTGCTTTTCTTATCCATTGTTCTACTCCCTCCCCTTTCTTTGTCGCATTTGGTCTGGTTCTCATTCCACCGTGCATAACAACTGCTACTTTTCTCTAATCGTCACGCTCTTCAACGAATATCATCTATAGGTTTTGGTTCTCGTTATGATGTTGTGCATGATGTTGGTTTTGATTCCCTCTCGCTTTCTACTTTGCTATCAATTGAGGACAGTATTCTCTCGTATGATCCAAGGCCCTGCAATTCATACATGTCAAGCAAGGATTTGGGCAATATCTTGCTAAATGTCTCGATCGATTGTAGTTGTAACAAATTATCGGTCCTCTACCTCATCAACCAAATCCTCCACATGCTCGACCTCTACTGAAACCTCCACGTCCACCCTGATTAAATCCTCTTAGAGTGTTATTTTATTGAATTTCTCCTTATGATGTGATAGTTTACTCCTGGATTTTGTACGCATCCAAAATGTGCTCTCTCATGAATTTGAATGCACGACATTCTTTCTCATCGTGTCCTACCAATTTCCAAAATCTATAGAAAACATTTCTGAGGGTTCTCTAATATTTCTACAATAAGGGACAAGAAGTCGGATGATTCCCCCATGTATTACATATCTCGTAGTAACCCACTCTTCCTTCCAACAGGTTTGGTGCTTATGTGGCCATATATTGTGTGAACCTTGGACACTCTTCCTTTCTATGGCCTTTTGTATTACATTTTATACACCAAAAATGTTCACACTTCTCCTTTCCCTTCATTAACTCTAACAATTGAACTCTCAACAAATCCAAATGTGATTGTACCAACGCCATCTCCTACATGAGATGATTATAATTTAATCACGATTTCCAATGCTTCAGGTTGAGACGTGACCTTCTGTTGTGTTAGTGAACAACGAATGTGGGATAATATGCCTATTATAAACCATTCTCGGTGTTATTCATCATGAATCTGAAAATTTAACCTACCCATTACATATTTAAATCTTCGATCGCAATCCCACACTCTCTCATTCGATACTTGCATAATTTCCTTTATCTCTGTAATATATTTAGATTCGGATTTTGGCTTACCAAATTCCTTTAGCAACGCTTGTCCAATTTCTGCCAAATTTATTTCATGTATAGTTAGTGTAGTTTCTTGATACTTCATATACCACAATAGTGCTCTACCTCTAAATGTTGTAGCCAACTGTGCAATTTTAGTCGCCTCATCCCAGACATTATTCGTAGTCCATATTGTGTCACACACAAACAAGTGTTGCTCAAGGTCCTCTGAATGTGTTCCTTGAAACTCAAGTGTTCTCAATGTATTATCTAACCCCGCCATTGTATTACGTTTTGTACTTACCTTAGTGATGTCGACTGGCTCTAGTTTGTTGTGTTGTTCCCGTTATTCTGACTATTTCTCTGACTTCCTCCACTTACTACAATTTCTCTTGAACAAGCCTCGGTTCTTGCTTCAATTCTTAATGACACACATGGGGTCATGGGTTCCATCTAGATTCTGATCTGAGATGTACTCCATTTGTTGGGTAGTTATGAGGCTCTCCTTATTTCCTTTTCCTTTCTCCGTACGCTGTGATATGAAGTTATACGCAGAGGTAACTTTCCTAGAATTCTTTGTGTTTTTCTCCTTTTCCAACCACATTCTCCTTCTTATTGTATATAAACCTTTTCCCAATTTGCAATACTCCAATATCTCCGTTTGAATCAATGTTTTCTTTCAGTATCATCATCCCATTTGCTTCTTACTCATCCTTCCCACTCTTAGACCTTCCTTCGACCATCCCCTAGTTCTCCTATGTGCATGAAGGTTCTTATTTATCAAACTCCATCATCATGACATTCTTTTTGTAAAGTAAAATATTTATCAAAGTAGATAATGTGTTCAAATATATTATGTGCGGACCTTCGAAGAATTCCCTCTCCATGACACTATAAGAGTAGGTACAATCTACTACAAATTCTGTAATATAACCCTTAGTATATTATTCAACCAGAAATATACTGCATGAGAAACCTTATTACTTACCGTATTAAGTTGTCTGATCAGTTCAGGAGTCCAGTTTCTCGAGGCTTCAATTTTGTATCTCTCAATGTTCTCTACTAGCCTTCCTAACCATTCAATCAAGATAATAAAAAATTCACCAAAGAAAATTTCATGGAGATCTATGAAAACATACCTCTTTAACCATTGTTCATCGCTAATCCTCGTATTTCTATTATTTTCTCTAGAAAATTCATGTTGCTTCATCTCTAACCATTCTTCAATTTCTTCTCTATTCGCCCTCCAAAACATTTCCCTCAATTACAGTTCTCAATATCGGTAACGAAACCATTTGTTGGTGCGCAGGGGGAACACCCGGGTTTAATCATTCAAATACCAAAAAAACCCTTATACATTGGCCCTTTCAGAATCACATGCAGAGCAAGTGAATTCTCACCGGAGGTATCTAAAGGGGCTGCAGGAACCAAGGTTCTACAGTGTTGAGGGGAAGTGAGGCGTCATTCAGATCCTTTACTTACATGCACAGATTTCATAAATAACAATTACTTTGTTAAGAAACATAATCTATGTGCAACACTACAACATCATATGTGATCCATACATTTAACATAAACCAAGAGTCAACATAAAAGGCATCATAACACACATATTTGTGTGGTTCACCCAACTTGGGCTACGTCCACAACCACTAAATTCTTATATTATTCATTAATAGATTTCTTACAACTGCGCTACAACAAATGAAACATTAATAGAATCCCAAACCTACCTAGCAGCTCTGCTTTAGTGCGAGTTCACTCCTCAATCATACTACATATTTCTTCTTCCAATCGAATCCCTTACCCAAAAATCATTTGCAACTTACATTCGCCATCACCCTCTATATCTATATTTCTATCTCTTACATATTTATACATAATAATAGGGCTAAGCCCGTTACAAAAGTGGACAAAGTGTCCCCCAAAACCCCTTACAAAAGTGGATGAAATGTCCCCAAACCCCACGATTTATAATCGTTTTACACCTTCTACGCTCTTCTCCATCGCAAATTCTTTTTTCATGCTCCTTGACTTCTCTCATCGCATACTCTGGTCCTTATTCTAATTTCATTTTTCTTGTCGACTTCATTTTGGCGCAGATCCTAAAACTTATCCAAAATGCCTCTCCAACAAGGATGTTGCAATCATACCATGCTTTTTGTATCTACTTCTCGACCACTTGGTTAAATTCCACCATCATATGATTATCGTTCAACAACATGATCTCATCTAACCGCTGTTAAAGTGACTGGCCATCTTACATATAGGTGGCTATGGAAATGTGCAGGCTATAAAAAATAAATTCTAGTGGCATGGAAACATCCTTTTTGTAGACCAACCTAAAGGGGGTACGTTTTGTCAACCTTTTATAGGTTGTTTGATATGCCCATAGTAATAAGAGAATACATTGATCCTAATCATCAAGATACACATTACAAATTTTGTTCGGGACATGTTCTAAAATATCATTGAATACTTCAAACGTAACATTAGTTTGTGGATGATAGGGAGTTCTCTTCTAGTGAGGGATCATGAACTCCTAGGTGAGATCATGGATAGTCTCATTTAGAAAGTTCATGTCTTGATCAGTCATCAACACTTTCAGGCACCCAAACCTGGTAATCACATTCTTAAGATGAGAACCACAGAGCCATTTCTATAGTACAATTCTTGATAGGAATTTATTCTAACCATCGGGTCAAATACTCGATGGTTGTGATAATGTAGAACCATGTGCAATGCGTTGGGGGACTAATGGGTCCCATGAATTCAAAGACCAAATTGTCCAATGGATCCAATGTTATAATGGGAAACAAGGGAAATTCATCTCTACGGCTGGCAAACGTCACACCATTTATAATATGCCTTGGCATCTGCAAACAATAATATCCACCACAATCCTACATACAACATCTTACACATCATGGATTTTCTGGCATTGTGACCTCTTGCAATCCCCTCAAACACTTCATACAATATAGTGTCCATTCATGATCTAAGACACACCTATGAAGAATACCATCGGTTCCCAACTTGTAGAATTTTCCTCCAGCAATTAACTGATAGTCAGCACTACAGTTCACCATTTGGTGATGTTGGGCCCTTGTATACTCTGTCAGTGCTTTTCCCGAGGTGGGAACTTAAGCAATATAGGACAGTTTATCGAGAACTATCTCTACTCGAAAGAGTTGTGCATCTAGGAGATCATCGTCTAGGCTACAACCGGCTTCACCAAACTCAATTCTCGAGAGGTGGTATGGTCCTACCTTATATTTTCCCATTTTAACAACCACTTCAAATTCAAATTCTAGGAAGAGAAACAACCATCAACATATTCTCCCCCCTTACATTGGCTTGTTGACCAAATATTTGAGCGTTGAATGGTTAGTAAATAATTTGAAGGGACTACCAAGAAAATGGTGCCAAAATTTCTGCCCTCGTGCTCAATATTTGTATAATTCTTCACATAATTAAAAATATTGTGTCTGGAAAAGTAAACTTGATGATCAATATTCCCCTCATCGGGTTGTGTGAGGATTTATCCCAACGTAATGGAGGATGCTTCCACATGAACATGAAAAATATTGGACCAATCAAGAAAGACCAAGATCGATGCAATGACCAACTTCTCCTTTAAGGTATCCAATTCTTCTTGACATTCCTATGTCAAATAATACTTTGGGTCTTTGTGAAATACTTTCTCCATCAGTGCAAAGATATTTGCATAAATTTGAATAAACCTCATGTAATAATATCATGTGTGACCCAAGGTGGTGCGTAGTTCCCTCACAAAAGAGGGAACCACCATATCTAGTATTG
>ML793498.1:17692-53571 GCA_009831015.1 Picea engelmannii | reverse complement strand
AACTCTTCATTCCTCAATTCCACATTCAACCTATCTTGAGAAAAACATTCATTATGTATATCAATTGGAATCTGCTTCTAACTGTGGTACTTTAGAGATGAGTTGATCCAACTTGAATTCGTATTTCTGAGATATAATATGTAAAAAGTCTTTGAAATGGCAGCCTGTCAGTATCATGGTCTTCCATGCAACTAAATAATTATTTCAAGACAATGACGATGTTTAGCCATTACTGTTTCATTAGTATTGGGCATAAAGAAAAGATTGCATATAATATTTGAAGCAGCAATAGTACACTGTTATCTCTCTTCTCACAACATATTTTTATCTATTTGCCAAGTCAACCTTCTTTGAAAAGCTCGTCAAAATCTAGTTTAAAATGCAGTGTTGTTGCAACGGAATCTTCATGCTTCCAGTCTTTTTACTCATCTTTAAGTATAATAGATGTTGATTATATATTTTTCTTAGCATGTAAAGCTGAGTGACTGTGTATGCCATTAGAAAAGAGTTTCTCAAATCTTTCCTTGAAAGACAAATAGTGTAGCATCACCTCCACTATCAATCCACTCAACATCACTGGAATATTCCTAAAATAAAAAGGAAACCATCATGTATCCTTCACTTATAGAAGCCTGAGTTGTATCTAAGTGCACCAACAGCACTCATCTCGGACGAAATTTATCCAGTTCAAGCTTCTTACTCAAATACAACTCTACAAGGTCTGTCAAGTCAGAATGAGGCTTATAGTTTCCAAAGAAGGTTCCTTTCAACGTCCTCTCGTTCGGAAAAGTCATAGGATTCGTTGCAAACACTGCCTCTAAATGAGAAACCCCCACTAAAACAAATACACCCCAACCCTCATGGCAAGATTCAAAATCTTGAATCATTGCCTTAATGTTTCCTGTGCATTCGATACTGTCGTCAACTCCTCCATCATTTTTTTCTGCAATTACCTCTTGAATGGGCTTATCGTAGTCTCTAGGGTTTATAAATCCCGTTATGCCAAATGGTTTTGCAAATGACAGTCAGTCTGCACTTCCTACCAACTGACTGGAAACACTTGAATACCTTATGGAATCTGATGACAGGGGTAGAGTTGTGGTGAAAGCGAAGAATAATGTGCACACCAACAGAAACGTTGTCCATATCGCACCCACAAAATAGAAATGAAGGAAGTATCTCTGAGGCACACTGAATCTAGGTTTCGAGGCGGAGGAATAATTCATAAGTTTCCCTATACTTGCAAAACCCATGAGAAGCCTATGGAATGAAGAAAATGATCAAAGAGGAATGGAAGCAATGAGAATTGAACCAATTACAACAATCCTTGAGACCCTCAACAAGATGTCGAGTGTTCCAGTAGCCACGAAGAAGTTGTGAGTAGCATTTTGGTAACTGGAACTTGAACGGTTACCTTTAAGTGGGCAACAACATCATGAGTGGATCATACGTGAACTCTTCAATTCACTTAATAAATGGGACTGAGGATTTGAACTTGGCGCATAACAAGTGAACCTTGATGCGATATGGATTGACATTTGATTTGCCATATGGCCTTGACATATGAATCTTGACTCATAAAATGACATGTGAGCATATGTTGTTAGATGTGGCATGGATCGTGGCATGAGGAATTGGGCTTAGTGCTTAATGTTGGTCTTGAGAGCTTGACTCATGGCCTTATGTTATTGAATGGGGTTTTAGGTGATAGACTTTAAACTTAGCATGAAAACTAGGCTCATAGGTTAACTCATGATATGCTTCATCTAATGGCTATAACTCATGGCTGGCATGTGGGCTTTGATATTGCAGTTTGAGCCTGAGGGTTTAATATATAGAATCGATGATATATGTAGGAGATTGGTGTGGTATAGCTTAGGTTTAGGATGCTTTAGGCATAAAACACTTGAGTGCACACATCACGTTTTTCTTAGGAATTCAGAAATAAAATATACATTTCATTTCAGAGTATAAAGAAGCCACAAAAACTAGTGTTGAGGAGGCACTCACGATGCTTTGAAATGCAGGTGAAAACGATCACATAGGGCTTTGATGAAGATCTGGAAGTTAAAATACTGGCTAGAAAACTTTTGAAATGAGTGTATTGAATCAAAGTTGAGAAGACACTCCAAAAATACCAGTGCATTTTTTATCGCTAACAGCTGGCTCCAACTAGGATGGAGACCTCCCTGTGAGGTTTCCAAGAACCTAGTAGTTCCAGTTTCCTTTAGTATTGGGTATGAAGTTATCTGGCCGCCTTTAGCATTGGGCATGGGGTCATTTGGATTTTATAACCGATCCTCTACAAATTTGTAGTATGCTTGTAGCCTGCTCTACTTATTCGACAACTAAAAACAACTAAAAGAATCTACTTGCTCATAGGAAGAGTTATTCTCCTGCCTACTCGTACACTAACCAAACATACTGCCTCTTATCAGGTGAAGTCATCTTTCCAATGAAGCCATGTAAGAGAATGCATAGCCAACAGAAATGTTGTTTAAATAGATGATAAATCCAACTTTCATCTGACAAAAATACTTTAACGCATATGTTGCTCATAGATTCCAAATAATCAGCAATAGGGTCATCAAATCCACAAAGAAATACCTCTTTATGCTATTGTTCCAACTGAAAACTGAACTTTTGTTGCTTGTTTCTTTTACTGATGTCAATGTTGAATGTGGATTGTTCTTCTTCTGTCAAATGAAAATACAATCTCAATTGTTGATCTGAAACTTCCAACACACTATCTGCCTCTGTATATATGCTGCAATCTTTCTTCATCTACAAATCAGAAAAATGAAGGCTGCCCACATCATCTACTGCAGATCTGAAACTGTTACTTGTTGTTTTGTCAATTTGCTCGTTATCTTTTAAGTCTTCAACAGGAAAAATCTGATCTTCATGACCACCTAAAATAGTAGATGTATTTGATACAATGTCAAAAGCATCACTAAGGTTATCATAGTGTGGATCACTGATCTTTTGATCATAATGAAGAGTATCTTCTGCTGCAACAAAGTCTTCACGAATGTTTGGATTTTTATTCAATAAATAAAACTCATGACAGCATTCGGGATATAGGAAGTCAGTTGAAAATATTCCTTTACAAAACACATGTAAGGCAACATGAAAATCAGCCAAAGAGTTGATACTAGCAATAGGCAGAGACTGGTACCAATCACGAGCAATCCCTTCTAATGAAAAACAGAATAGTCGTATCTGAACATCCTCATGCACAACTTGCAGCCGATGGATGTAATCATGAAAATCCAACAAATGTTTTGCTGGCACTTCCCAGTCTTCTCCTCGAAATTTGGGAAGACTATTTACCCATTCATCTCTAGTCGGTGTTGAATTAGGGAAACCACAAATACTTGAAAAATCATAGAATGCATACCTCTTTGCTAAGATCTGGTTCATGTCATACTAGTGGAGTCATCAACAGATTTCTGAACAATGGAGTCGCCATTGAATCCATCCTTCATGGAGTTTCCAGATAGATAATTACAACCAAATGATGTCCAGGCTTTGTCTATCATCAAAGCTGGATCTATGTCATCTCCCAAGGAAGCTGAGCTTCAATCTCCTTTCCCTGACAACGACACCAATTTGTTAGCTCTCCAAGAAACTCTTTCGGGTTGTAAGCCAAAGATGTTTGGTAACTTAATAAAAGATAATTTAGGTATGTTTGTATCAATGGGATAACTCGATAACTAATGAAATGGACAACTCATCATACATTCGAATAAGACAGTGCTTTTAGAGATCAATAATAAGACAAAATAGTTTAAACATGGGATAAAGAATACTAATCTTGGTAACCAAATACAATAAGGTGCAGGGTCATACAAGATAGCAAGGATGTTCTCCAATTCAAGTTTATGAGCTTAATAAAGAGATGACAGTCTTTAGAAGATAATACAAACCAAATTCAAGTGCAGAGAGACGAAATACATGACCAATCTGATATTGAAGAAAAAAGAAAACTGTGATTCTATTATCAAATAAGAGTCTATTACAGCAGAAAAATGTATCCAAGATTGAACCCTGATATCTTAAAAAGATAGGCATTTATAGCATTTACAGCAAGTCTAAGATCCTGAAAAATTGGATTTGGATTTCTAAATATAGAAAGTCAAACTAACTGAATACAATAGGACAATTAAAGAACTAGTTCCTTGGGATCGAACTGTCTTCTTAGTTGATCTTGACATCTGGTCTTCATCACTTCTATATCTCTGATGTGTCGTGGAGGGAAAATTCACATGTCTTCAAAGGCTGGAAATCTTTCAACAACTGTAACCAAACCTTTAGTTGACCAATTAAACATTCACCCCCAAAATCTCCACAAATCTTTGATACTGAATGTTTCTTGATTCAGTGATTAATCTTATGATACTCACTTACCCTTTAAATAACTCCAAAATCACTTTGTTCCATCTTAGCTTTCCAAAATTCTCATTCTGTAGTTTCACCAGCTATTTCGCCTTAAGATTTACTAATTAGCTGATGAAAGCTCTGCTTTGACCAAAACAAAATCTTTAAAATGGGTATACTTTTCCTCTATGGCTGCCATCTGTTCTTTTAGAATTTGAACCAAATTCTTTTATTGTCTTCTTTGGTTCTTCATGCACAAGCACATAAATATTTCTGGTTCACAATAGTGGACATTCATCTCTGTTGCTCTGAACTCTTCATTCCTCAATTCAACATTCAATCTGTCTTGAGAAAAACATTCATTATGTATATCAATTGGAATATTCTTCTAACTGTGGTACTTTAGAGTTGAGTTGATCTAACTTCAATTCATATTTCTGAGATATAATATGTACAAATTCTTTGAAATGGCAGCATGTCAGTATCATGGTCTTCCATGCAGCTAAATAATTATTTCAAGACAATGACGATGTTTAGCCATTACTGTTTCATTAGTATTGGGAATAAAGAAAAGATTGCATATAATATTTGAAGAAACAACAATACACTGCTATCTCTCTGCTCACAGCATATTGCTATCTGTTTGCCAAGTCAACCTTCTTTGAAAAGCTCCTCAAAATCTAGTTTAAAATGCAGTGTTGTTGGCAGGGAATCTTCATGCTTCTAGTATTTTTACTCATCTTTAAGTATAATAGATGTTGATTATATATTTTTCTTACCATATAAATCTGAGTGACTATGTATGCCATTAGAAAAGAGTTTCTCAAATCTTTCCTTGAAAGAAAAATAGTGTAGTATCACCTCCACTATCAATCCACTCAACATCATTGGAATATCCCTGGAATAAAGAGGAAACCATCATGTATCCTTCACTTATCAAAGCCTGAGTTGTATCTAAGTGCACCAAGAGCACTCATCTTGGACGAAATTTATCCAGTTCAAGCTTCTTACTCAAATACAACTCTACAAGGTCTGGCAAGTCAGAACGAGGCTTATAGTTTCCAAATAAGGTTCCTTTCAACGTCCTCTTGTTCGGAAACTTCACAGGATTCGTTGCAAACACTGCCTCTAAATGAGGAACCCCCACTAAAACAAATACACCCCAACCCTCATGGAAATCTTCAGAAGCTTGAATCATCGCCTTAATGTTTCCTGTACATTCGATACTACAGTCAACTCCTCCATAATTTTTTCTGCAATTATCTCTTGAATGGGCTTATCGTAGTCTCTAGGGTTTATAAATTACGTTACGCCAAATAGTTTTTCAAATGAGAGTGAGTCTGCACTTCCTCCCAACTGACTGGAAACACTCGAATACCTCATGGACTCCGATGACAGGGGTAGAGTTGTGGTGCAAGCGAAGAATAATGTGCATGCCAACAGAAACGTTGTCCATATCGCACACACAAAATAGAAATGAAGGAAGTAGCTCTGAGGCACACTGAATCTAGGTTTCGAGGTGGAGGAATAATTCATAAGTTTCCCTCTACTTGCGAAACCCATGAGAAGCCTACGGAATGAAGAAAATGAGCGAAGAGGAATGGAAGCAATGAGAATTGAACTAATTCCCACAATCCTTGAGACCCTCAACAAGATGTTGAGTGTTCCAGTAGCCACTAAGAAGTTGTGAGTAGCGTTTTGGTAACTGGAACTTGAACAGTTACCTTTAAGTGGGAAACAACATCATGAGTGGCTCATACATGGACTTTTGAATATGTTTAAGAAATGGGACTGAGGATTTGAACTTGGCGCATAACAGGTGAACCTTGATTCGATATGGATTGACATTTGATTTTCCATATGACCTTGACATATGAACCTTGACTCATAAAATGACATGTGAGCATATGTTGTTAGATGTGGCATGGATCGTGGCATGAGGAATTGGGCTTAGTGCTTAATGTTGGGCTTGAGAGATTGACTCATGGCCTTATGTTATTGATTGGGGTTTTAGGTGATAGACTTTAAACTTAGCATGAAAACTAGGCTCATAGGTTAACTCATGGTATGGCTAGCATGTGGGCTTTGATATTGCAGTTTGAGCTTGACGCTTTAATATGTAGAATCAATGAGATATGTAGGCGATTGATGTGGTATGGATTAGGTTTAGGATATTTTAGGCATAAAACACTTAAGTGCACACATCACTTTTTTCTTAGGAATTTAGAAATAAAATATACATTTCATTTCGTAGTATAAAGAAGCCACAAAAACTAGGTTTTAGGAGGCACCGACGATGCTTTGAAATGCAGGTGAAAACAATCACATAGGGCTTTGATGAAGATCTGGAAGTTAAAATATTGGCTAGAAAAATTTTGAAATGAGCGTATTGAATCAAAGTTGAGAAGACACTCCAAAAATATCAGTGCATTTTTTATCGCTAACACTTCCAACATCTAATCCAACTCCTTGCACAATTTTTCCTTATACTTGGGTTTCAAGTGATAGGGCCTTGTTTTCACTGGTTTGGCATCTGGCTTTAGATGAATTTTCATGGCTCCAAGGGAACTTGTCATTCTCTTCATTTCTAAGAATATCTGAGGGAACAAATCCTCATATTCCTTCAAAAAATCTACCACCTTGATTATGGTCTCCTTATCCCAATAATTCCCAATGATGGTCATTTTTGGTGCTTCCTCGGTGCCAATATTATGTTTCTTTGTTGTAATCAACCAACCATAGTTAAACACAACCAACTATGTCACCTTCTTTGCCACCGCGTGTTTCCCCTTGGTTTCTTTAATCTATATTCCCCATGGGTCATCCCCATCAGTATCGTTGCTCTCAATTTTCCAACAATGTACTGCCTCTTTATGTTTTTCCATCGACTGGTCATATGCATAACCAACCTTGTGCATGGCATGATTTGGTTGAAAATGGAATATGGAGTCCTTGATTCACAAGAGACCCTTTTCTGTGTAGTGGATTTCAACTGTGAAGCTAAATGTTGTATTGAAATGTTCACGTACACCACCTAATTCCAATGCTTTCCTCATGATTTCATCTTCAATGCACCATATCCTAAGGACAATGTCTATCGTGTAGACAAACTGGTGGACCCATTGCATTCACGTGATGTTCTTGGTCATTCAACACCATTCACAGTAATAAATGTTCTCCTAGGGGTCTTCAATACCATTATACCTATTGGAAAATTCAAAGTCAGAAATGTGTTGGAATCTAGACTTTATTAATTCACCCACCTGCACCCAGTCATGTATATTCTCATGGTGTGTCTCCCACCAACATGAAGGTGTCCCTTGTACTACTACTTCCATGGTTTGTACTCTTCGATCCTCTGGGATCACTTTCTCCATTTATGATAAGAAAATATCCATTGGGCTCGTTTAATCAAACCTCGGTGCATCACGTGATTCATAGACAATCCATCGTACTTCAGTTGTTTTCCGTGAACATCTCCTAGTAGAGACTACATAGAGCTTATTCTATGACCTCTCCATGGCATCCTCTAAGTCCATATCAAAGGATTTCACACTTCTCCATATTATTTCCCCATCTCTCCTCGAATTTATGTAATCTTCTCTATGCACTTTGATTTGATATACGTTTACAATAATAGAGCTATGTGCATTGTCATTCACAGGATCGTTGTATCTGTCACCTTCATTTGAATCTAATGGAGAAATCGCATGCAAGGTGTCTGTCTCTAACACCATCTATCTTTTCTTCAAATTCAACACGAGATTATTGTCAAATTCCCAATCAATAAAAAGTATTGCAGGGTAGGGATCTAAGTCATCAATGATCCCAATCACCTTAAAATGTTCCTTAGTCTTCACCCCTACAATGTTCACTTCCACTTCTTCCATTCGACCTATAGGATAGATTATATACTGACTAGCCATCTTAAGTTGAATGGGGGACCATAACAAGTTTGGTCTTCTTATCAATTCCTTGGATTTCTTTGGCAAGATGTTCACATCGGATCCCATATAAAATATGACTCAGTTAATCTCATAGCCTCCAAGTTCAACTATCATATTGAAATTTGTTTCTGTGTGATTCTGCTTACTGACCTGGAACACATTCATTTTTGGTAGACGAGATAACAAAGCTACAATTGTCTTTTATTCCCCCATATAGTTTGTTAACATGTGCACCAACTTTCTCGCAGCATCATGATCACTTGACAACTTCAAACAACAACAAAATAAGTTGTTTACTTTATCTTCGACCTGCTCTTCACGACCCATGTCACATGGTCCTTCTTCTTGCATTGTGAACTTCATCTCTTTACAAATGTGCTACTTTATTGCCTTATGTTTCTCTCATTGTACTTTGTCTTGCCTATGAATTTCTTCCACTGACCTCTGTGTCATGCACTATATCTCCTTGTTCACACAATATTCCTCCAAAGACTTATATGTGGCGTGCTGCAATTTCTCATGTGCTTTAGCTTCTTCCAACAATCTTTGTATGGTGCATTGTATTTCCTCGTGTACATGAGCTTCTTCTATGGACCTTTGCATCACACTCTACAACTCTTCACATGCTCTCTCTTATTCTAGAGCCCTTTATGCATTGTGGAAAAACTACTTATGTTGTGCATCCTCAAACTTAGGAGGAGTTTGCATCATCTTTCTAATCTTTCACTACATTCTCTTCACGAGATTTATCCATGCTCCAAGTCCATTCCCTTCTTGGCTCTGCCTTTAGTTATCACCCGCGCATCAACTTCCTTGTATCTCTTTTGATTCCCACATGATTATGAAATTTCCATGTTGTAGTGTGTCTTCTTGTCTTTCCACTTACTCAACAAGTTGGGACAACCCTCCATGCCATGCTAAATACTATAGCAGTACCCACAGAGAACATACAATTTGGTACAAAATCTTGACACATGGCCTATCTCTTCATAATTAAATAAAGTGGGTGTTCTTCATCCACCTCCTCCATATCCTCGTCCTTGACCGCATCCATATCCACATCTAGGACCTCCTTGGTATCCACCTCATTTTTCACCCCCGTGGTCACCAACTTTCTACTCTTCATAAACCTGAAAGGCATCATGGTTGTGGTCCTGCATCAACTGAGGTGATCAACAGTTGTTCACATCACGCCCTATGGAGTTTCATAATTCACAAAATGGAGTATGGTGAGTCTTTTGGTATTTCTACAGTGTTGGGCAGTGGGGTGCGATATGTACCCATTTTTTTCAAATCTTGCACCACTTAGTCTAAGGCGTAGTCGAAAATGGATTCGGTGCACCCGACACCAAGAAATTTCCCAGCATAGGATTTTCATCACTACGATGACCCTCTGACTGACACATGGTATACCACACGTGTTTACAAACCACCTTTGTGTTTTCCATATCTTGCAATTTCATTGCTAGATTTGCAAGTTGGGACTGCACTTGGGCCAATCCTCCTACTGTCTCTCCACCTCCTAGCTTAGCTTTTAGGCGCATCACAATATCCACCGCCTCTTCTTGAATAGTCACCTTATGCTAGGTGATTGGAAATAGGATATTTGGAAACAATCCAGTGATGAACCACTTCTTGTGTTGAACATCTTGGATCTTGAATGTCAACCTATCTAGCAATATCTTGAACTGTTGGTCTTAATCCCACATGATCTCTCCTGGTTGTTTCTTGACCTCTTTGATTTAAGTAATGAACTCTGATTCTGAATTAGGCTTCTGAAACTCCTTAATAATATCTCTCTTAATTTATGTCAGAGACCTCATCTACCCTATTGGTGTAGTTTCCTTGTACTTCATTTACCACGTTAGGGCTATGTCCTCGAAAGTGGTTTCTAGCTACACAATCTTTGATTCCTCATCTGTAACCCTCCACACATACCATATAGATTCACACGTGAACCAATGTTGCTTTGCATCATCCTTACCCATCCCATGTAACACGGGTAACCTCAGTGTTGTACCCTGATTCACCATTCTCAATGTAGGAATGTGACCTCCTAACTAACTGCTCAACATTGGGGATCTAGGTACTAATAATATCCCTTGAAAAGTATTGTTGATTTTGTATTCTTCTTCACTCGTATCCTATCTTATTTCTTCTTCTACTCCTATTGTCACACTCTCTACTGCTATTTCTTCTTAATTACAAATGCACAAGCGGGGTGGTTCAAAGAGAGGGTCCCTCCAACGCCTACCATTATTTATCATGAGGGAACCCATATAATTTCCTACCTGAAACGACAAAAGACAAAACACTATCCCTAACACATATTCCCTTCCTTATAAGATACCTTCAACATCCTCTCTTAAATCAGAGCCTCTACTTTTCACCTCATCTTTGTCTAAGGTTGTGGCATCTTTCAATATCCAAGGAGGTCAGACTTTGTCTTTCTTGACCCCAGTACCACTACTTGTGATATCTTCACTTTATACCCTACTCCTAACATCGTGGCTCTTCGATGACCTATCCTCTTTTGTGCTTCACTCTAGCAAAAAAATCTCTTCCGCACTTCCTCCTAGTGTGATCTCCTTCCTATTCATTCCAGGTATGACCCCTCGTCTCTCACCCCTTACTACCTTCTTTCTTATCCTTTGTTATACTTTCCTCTTTAGCTCAACTCTTTTAGCATATCTTTCAGCTCTTTCTCTCCTCTATTCTTTTGGGTCAATTATTTCCCTCACCTCGTCTCAACATATTTTGGATCCTCAAAGAAGATACATCTCCTATATCTCTTTTCCCTCTTCTTTTCACCCCCCCAAGAACTAGGGTATCTACACAACCATTCAATCTGGCTCCGTGTGCATGAATCATTTCTCAATGAGCAACATCTTGATTCCACAACATGATTTCTTCTAGCAGTCTTTTTTTAGGGTCTTCAACAAAATTTCTTTCATCCTCGTTGAAATAATCACTATATTCTACAACAAAATCGATAATATATACTTCCTTCACTCGGGAAAACAAAAAGTTGATTGCTCAAACCCACTTGTTATCTAATGCCTTCATCCTATTCACGGTAGTTTAGTTCCAGGCCAATGGTTCTTGGGATCTCAAAGCAATGTTAGTAGAGGTTTTCCTCTTCAACCATTCATACACCAAACATGGAAACTTAGTTAAGAATAATTCATGCAAAGCAGGGTAGATATACCAATCCTTCCAACGTTCCATGTTGGTTTTCAGACCTAGAGTTTCCTTTAAGGAAAAATCATATTTTTTCACAGTTAATCAGTGTTGTATTTACTCCTGAGGTTGATTCCATCTTATTTTTTCCCTTCATCATTCTATACAAAACCTTCAAGTCTTGGAAATAGAATATTTTGTTGGGTCATTTGAGTGCATCCTTCCTAACACGGGGGGGTTGATGACCCAGGGTTCGTCCACAGTTGACCAACAAAACCCCAAGGTGTCGGCATATCAATTTTCAGTCAAGGACTGAAGCAGGTCTCACCCGAGACATTGTGAGAATCAGAGAGATCACATGGTCTTGTGTCGGAGATGGAGGGATAAAGCATACCATGAATCCACTAAGGATAACATCCATACATTACATCACAGTTCATTATCAAAATAAAAAGATACACCATTAACACATTCATCGATTTAATTCAGAATAAACACAACCATTGACATAGAGAACAATAGTTTTATATTATCTACATTAAATGGTAGAATGCATACATCAAGAGACTCACAATGCATTAGGAATAACACCCTATGCTATGATGCATTCTACAAGTGATGCACTACAATGTGCTATGCTTTCTTTATTCATATTCTCCACATACTACTATACTAACACCATTACAAACTTTCTACAGTATTGTTCCAACAACATACAAAACTGTTACACATACTCATAACATGATTCATACAAAATTTGAACTGATTTCTCCTTTGTTGCAAAGTTACGAAGAACCATCTTCTTCTTTTGTTTCTATGCTTCTCCTTTTTCTTATCTTCTTTTCTTTGACAATCTATCTTTTTCACCTTTTCTCCACTCACTTTAGTGATCACCAATTATGCACAAGCTTGTCACCCGCATACAGCCTATGTAACAACTTTGTAGCATGGTAGTCCTAATGAAATTTCCAGCTCATCCATTATCTACCCCACGATCTCTCGTGTTCTTTGGGTTCATCATTCAAGAAGATTCCCAAATATATTCTTCTGATTTGACATGCATGTGGCATATTTTCTATCTTTAGCACATAGTGCAGAATTTTGATTGTCATGCACATCTTATTCTACCCATTGCATAGTTGTTGATGTGCACACAAAACTGAAGTGAATGCATGTACACAAATTTACCCAAAAATTTGGGTTCCAGTAACAATAGATGTGAAAGTCTAAAAATGACCAACTACTCACATCTGATGTGCTAGCTTGATCAACACATAAAAAAATCCTCTCATAAGATGAGGACTTAGTCATTTTTTAATTTCACATCACATATTTGTTTAAAGGGAGCGACATGTAGCACACACAAAAACATTTAGGTGTGATACAAAAAGATTTTTTAAGATATATCATACATAAAGTTAAGAAGGGTGTGACACACGATATTCACACATAAAGTTTAGAAGTTCATGACCCAATACTACATCACATAAAGTTAAAGGGGCAGCGACAGATTTCACATTAGCCTAAGGTTTTTGGATGGTGCATTGCACCAAATTTTCTTTTTATGCAACACATGAAACCAAAAGTTTTACAAGTTCAAGTGCACATAAGACAAAAAAGTTAAAGTTGTGCTCAAAAAATATTTCCATGGGACATATTGCACTGCTTAAAGTTTTCTTTCTCATCAAGATAATTCAAGGGATAAATTTACTCATCTCATGTATCGCATCTCTCAAAAGTTTCCATTGACATGATGTATCACTTAAAAAATTATTTTTATAGCATATCACATAGGATGAAGTTTTTCTTCCTGTAACATATTGTATCTCCTCAAGATTTCTATATCTATGACAACCTTTTCTATATTCCACTAGACCAAAGTTTCATTTTCTTCAACAGATCACACTTTCTCAAACTACCCTTCATTGCGACATTTTTCTTTTTCGCATTGCACCAATATTTTTTTTCGTGTGATAAATAGTTGAGTATGATTGACCATGATTCGTTATGTTTTCCCATACTTGACTTGGGTTATCCATGATAGATTATGCGTGACTATGTTTCACTTTCACCAAATTCGGTAAACCAAGGTATATTAAGGTTGAATTTGTTGACCATGGTTGACTTTGGTTGACTATGTTAAACTATTATTGGCCATGTTTGAAGTAGGTTAACCATATTTGACTATGATTGACCATGGGTGAAACTGTTGACTATATCTTACCATGTTGATTGTGATTAACTATAGATGACATGGTAGACCATGGTTTACTATGGAAACCTTCGGTTGAACATGGTAGACCACAATTGGCCATGCTTAAATTTTGATTCCTTTGGTCAACTATGGTTGAGCATATTTGAATATGACCATGAGCATAACCATGGTTTACAATGACCAAGACCATGGTTGACCAAGAACATGACCATGACTATGGTTTCCCATGGTTGTATATGGTCTAACATTGTTGTCCATGGTTGACTCTACTTGACCGTGGTCTACCTTGATGATGACTATGGTTGACTATGATTGATCAAAGAAACATTTATAGGATATATATTTACCATGGGATAATTTTCCATGCTTTTTCAAAAAAATGATTCACCAATTTCCATTTTTTCTAAAAACGATTTGTCCAAATTTTATAGAATAAAATTATTTTACCTTAAAAATAGCCCAAAATTTATAGAAAATATACAAAATCCTTAGATATTTGAATATTTTTACAAAAATATTGCGAGACATTTTATTTTTACATATTAAGGACTAGTAAGATTCGTCAAAGTTTCTACATTTTGAGATACATTTCCATTTGTAAATTTATCCCTGTGATTGACCACTGTTGACCTTGACCATATGTTGAACTATAAACAATCGTGCTGATTTTTTAATGACAAAATCAGAAATATTTCATTCACACATTTCATCAAACACTTATCAACCTAGAGATAAATGTCTTCTTAAATTTCAGAAATGCATACCCACATTCAGAAATTTCTATAAGCAGAAATACACATTATTCAGCAAAATATGCAGCGGAAATGCACAATGGACAGCAACCCATAACTCATAGAAATTTAGGCCACTACCAGGGAAAACCCCAATGTGGGGAAACCCAATGAGAGAGAGAGAGATATTATTATTTTTCTTCACGAAAGTTCAGAACAGCATCAATAACACTTTTTCAGCCAAGAGAAATACCTCTCACAACACAAAACTGTCCCACACAAATCTGTCTTGAAAATCATGCCACAGTTCGTACAGTTGTATGGATTTGTTGAAATTCGGCACCTTGAAATTCATGCCACAATAGGCTGACGTACCTTCTCTTCTGTACGACCATCCTCCTTCAGAAAATTCTTCAAGGATGCCTTGAAAATTGTGCCCATGTTTGCCTCGGTTTTCATGCCTCAAGAATGCTACTGTACGACCTGTACGGATCCATACAGTACAGCCTGTCTCAGCAAATAACACTGTTGCAAATCAAAAAATAAAATGCCTCCTTGGGATTTGTGCACTAGATCTCTTGGAAATCGTGCCCTTCTTGATGCTCACTTTCCTCTCTCAAGCAATCTCTCAACTCCTCTCTTCTTTGGTGTGTCTTTCTCACATCCCTAAGCATGTATATGTACTTTTCTCTTTTCCCAAGAAACCCTAACTTACATAACCAACTCAGTCTAATGGCTATCTTAAGTCTAATCTGAGGACTCATATTTAATGCTCCTCATTANCTTCTTTGGTGTGTCTTTCTCACATCCCTAAGCATGTATATGTACTTTTCTCTTTTCCCAAGAAACCCTAACTTACATAACCAACTCAGTCTAATGGCTATCTTAAGTCTAATCTGAGGACTCATATTTAATGCTCCTCATTACTTACAAAATAAGTAATAAATGCTCATTAAATACTTTTTGGGTCCCACAACTTAAAAACACTTTAATTTATAAAGTACATTCACTTTATAAAAGCACTTTATTTAAAAAGTCACTTTACAAATGAAACATGTCTAGGAATTATGACTTTATGTCCTCCCCATGAAAAAACACAAAAACATGAATGACGACATCCCTTGTTATATTTAAACACTCCCTCTTAACGAGGAATGTACTTGTTTCCATCTCCAACATTTGGTCCCATCATATTGTGCTCTGTAGAAGCTCCCTCTGAACCTGGAGCCATCCACAACACCTGCACAGAACTCAAACTAGAAGATCTTCTCCTGACAACCTCCCGAAACCCTGAGCTCACTTCATCTTGAGCATCGGTTTGATAAACCTGGCTAAGCCTTCTATCAGTGCTCAGAAGAGACTCGCTCTCTTCTCTCGGAATGCAAGACTGATACCTTGGCGCCACCGCACTCTCAGAAGCCTCCTCGCGCTCCTCATCCAACATTGAATCACACATCATATGTTGTCCTCTCAACATATACAACCTATCCAACCGGTTACCAATCAGTTGCAACTCTACCGGATCCACTCCCTCTCTGTACATAAAGACATGGTTCCTCTTGAACAATACACAATATCCTACATCCTGCAAGGTAGAGAATGAGAGTAAGTTAACACTCAACCCTAGAACAAAGAGAACTCCATCAATCTCCAAGAGTCCCCCAAACTCGAGTTGGAATCTAACATTCCCAACTCCACGTACAACTCTCGCCATACCACCTTCATTTACCACCTATCGGCCAAGACCAATCTCTATGAAGTCTGGGAATACTCACCAGATTCTCRTCATGTAGCTAGAGGCTCCGCTATCCACAACCCATCTGACATCACCTCTGAATCCTCCGCTGYCGACACTGGAAACTAGGGTAACCAAAAAAAATTCCCTATCGAACTTTGAAGCAAAGTCCTCTATGGCTGCTATAGCAGTTGTCTCAGGATCCTCTGACTCCTTCTTCTTATTTTTCCTCTTAGGACATTGAGAGGCAAGGTGCCCCAACTTGTTACAACAATAACATCCGACTTTACTCAAGTCCCTTGCGAAACATCCTTTCTTCTTGCTCTTTGCCACAAGAGCGACATTCTCATCAACTCTGTCTGTTTTCTGATCACTGCTCTGAGATCTTTCCCGAATCTTCTCTTGAGTGAAATCATCCCACAGTCTGCTCCAATCTGGTAGATACTCACGACCCACCACGCACCTCACGAAGACTTCCCAATCTTTGGTGAAGCCATTTAAGGCTATCCTCACCAACTCAGAATCTGAAATGACCTCTCCAACAACTGCCAACTCATCTTTAACTTGAGCCACCCGGGTAAGATAAGAAGAGACACTCTCCTCCTTACCCATCTTGGTATCATGCAACTTAGCATTCAAGGCCATCTTCCAGTTCTCGTTCTTTGCCTCGAACAAGTTTTTAAGTGCATCCCACATTTCCTTGRCAATCTTTTTAAAAGCCAAGTGTGGGATAACTTGATCCTTCACCCCATCCAGAATAATCCTCTGAGMTTTAGCTTCCTTGACCTCATGCAAKTCCAAAGCAACAAGATCTACTACAACAGAGMTAACGTAGTTATAGATCTTCTTCTCCTTGAGAACGGATGACAAACGAGCCTTCCACTGCAAGTAGTTGGAAATGCCATCCAACCGATCCCCATATCTAATGCTTCAGCCATATTCCCTGTCACAACTCAAGGAAAACAATCACACCATTTTGTTCAAATATCACACTGCCAACTGTCAGAGACAAAGCTCTGATACCATGTTGATTTTTTAATGAAAAAATCAGAAATATTTCATTCACACATTTCATCAAACACTTAACAACCTAGAGATGCATACCCACATTCAGAAACTTCTATAAGCAGAAAAACACATTGTTAAGAAAAAAATGCAGCGGAAATGCACAATGGACAACAACCCATAACTCATAGAAATTTACGAAATTGCCAAGGAAAACCCCAATGTGGGGAAACCCAACGAGAGAGAGAGATATTATTATTTTGCTTCAGGAAAGTTCAGAACAACATCAATAACACTTTTTCAGCCAAGAGAAATAACTCTTACAACACAAAACTGTCCCACACAAATCTGTCTTGAAAACCGTGTCACAGTGCCTACAACTATATGGATTTGTTGAAATTTGGCACCTTGAAATCCGTGCCACAACAGGTTGATGTACCTTATCTTGTGTACGACCATCCTTCTTCAGAAAATTCTTCAAGGATGCCTCAAAAACTCTGTCTGTCTTCTGATCACTGCTCTGAGATCTTTCCCGAATCTCCTCCTGAGTGAAATCATCCCACAGTCTGCTCCAATCTGGTAGATGCTCACGACCCACCATGCACTTCACGAAGACTTCCCAATCTTTGGTGAAGCCATTTAAGGCTATCCTCACCAACTCAAAATCCGAAATGACCTCTCCAACAGCTGCCAACTCATCTTTAACTTGAGCCACACGGGTAAGATAAGAAGAGAGACTCTCCTCCTTACCCATCTTGGTATCATACAACTTAGCCTCCAAGGCCATCTTCTGGTTCTCGTTCTTTGCCTCGAACAAGTTTTTAAGTGCATTCCACATTTCCTTGGCAATATTTTTCTCAACCAAGTGTGGGATAAGGTGATCCTTCACCCCATCCAGAATAATCCTCTGAGCTTTAGCTTCCTTGACCTCATGCAAGTTCAAAGCAATAGGATCTATTGCAGGAGCTACTACAACAGAGCTGACATAGTTATAAATCTTGTTCTCTTTGAGAAAGGCTGACAAACGAACCTTCCACTGCAAGTAGTTGGAAATGCCATCCAACCGATCCTCATATCCAATGCTTGCAACCGTATTCCTTATCACAACTCAAGGAAAACAATCACACCCCTTTGCCCAAATATCACACTGCCCACTGTCAGAGACAAAGCTTTGATACCATGTTGATTTTTTAATGACAAAATCAGAAATATTTCATTCACACATTTCGTCAAACACTTAGCAACCTAGAGATAACTGTCTTCTTAAATTTTAGAAATGCATACTCACATTCATAAATTTCTATAAGCAGAAATACACATTGTTCAGCAAAATATGCAGCGAAAATGCACAATGGACAACAACCCATAACTCAGAAATTTAGGCAATTGCCAGCGAAAACCCCAATGTGGGGAAACCCAACGAGAGAGAGAGAGAGATATTAATATTTTGCTTCAAGAAAGTGCAGAACAACATCAATAACACTTTTTCAGCCAAGAGAAATACCTCTTACAGCACAAAACTATCCCACACAAATCTGTCTTGAAAATCGTGCCACAGTCCGTACAGTTGTACGGATTTACTGAAATTTGGCACCTTGAAATTTGTGCCACAACAGGCTATTGTACCTTCTCTTCTGTACGACCGTCCTTCAAAAAATTCTTCAAGGATGCCTCGAAAACCATGCCTAGTCTTGCCTCGATTTTTGTGCCTCAAGAATGCTGCTATACGGCGTGTACGGATCCGTACAGTACGACCTGTCTCAACAAATAACACTGCTGCAAATCAAAATAGAAAATGCCTCCTTGGGATTTGCGCACTAGCTCTCATGGAAATCATGCCCTTCTTGATGCTCACTTTCCTCTCTCAAGCAATCTCTTAACTCCTCTTGTCTTCTCCGATGTGTCTTTCTCACATCCCTAAGCATGTATATGTACTTTTCTCTTTTCCCAAGAAACCCTAACTTACATAACCAACTCAGTCTAATGGCTACCATAAGTCTAATCTGAGGGCTCATATTTAATGCTCCTCATTAATTACAAAATAAGTAATAAATTTTCATTAAATACTATTTGGGTTCCACAACTTAAAAACACTTCAAGTTATAAAGTACATTCACTTTATAAAATCACTTTATTTAAAAAGTCACTTTACAAATAAAACATGTCTAGGAATTATGACTTTATGTCCTCCCCATGAAAAAAAACAAAAACATGAATCAGGACATCCCTTATTATATTTCAACACTCCCTCTTAACGAGGAATGTACTTGTTTCCATCTCCATCATCTGGTCCCATCATACTATGCTCTGTAGAATCTCCTTCTGAACCTGGAGCCATCTGCAACACCTGCACAGAACTCGAACTAGAAGATATTCTCCTAGCAACCTCCCGGAACCCTGAGCTCACTTCATCTTGAGCATCGGTTTGATCAACTTGGCAGAGCCTTCTACTAGTGCTCAGAAGAGACTCGCTCTCTTCTCTCGGAATGCAAGACTAATACCTTGGCGTCACCGCAGTCTCAGAAGCCTCCTCATGCTCCTCATCCGACGCTGAATCACACATCATAGGCTGTCCTCTCAACATATACAACCTATCCACCCGGTTACCGATCAACTGCAGCTCTACCGTATCCACTCCCTCTCTGTAGATCAAGACATGGTTCCTCTTGAACAATACGCAATATCCTACATCCTCCAAGGCTGAGACTGAGAGTAAGTTAACACTCAACCCTAGAACAAAGAGAACTCCATCAATCTCCAAGAGTCCCCCAAACTCGAGTTGGAATCTAACATTCCCAACTACACGTACAACTCTTGCCATAGCACCTTCATTTACCACCTGTCAACCATGACCAATCTCTATGAAGTCTGGGAATACTCGCCAGATTCCTGTCATGTGGTTAGAGGCTCCGCTATCCACAACCCATCTGACATCACCTCCGAATCCACCGCTGTCGACACTGGAAACTAGAGTAACCAAAGAAAATTCCCTATCGAACTTTGAAGCAAAGTCCTCTATGGCTGCTATAGCAGTTGTCTCAGGCTCCTCTGACTCCTTCTTTTTCCTCTCAGGACATTAAGAGGCAAGGTGCCCCAACTTTTTACAACAATAACATCTGACTTTACTCAAGTCCCTTGCGAAACTTCCTTTCTTCTTGCTCTTTGCCACAAGAGCAACATTCTCATCAACTTTGTCTGTCTTCTGATCACTACTCTGAGATCTTTCCTGAATCTCCTCCTGAGTGAAATCATCCCAAAGTCTGCTCCAATCTAGTAGATGCTCACGACCCACCACGCACTTCACGAAGACTTGCCAATCTTTGGGGAAGCCATTAAAGGTTATCCTCACCAACTCAGAATCTGAAATGACCTCTCCAACAGCTACCAACTCATCTTTAACTTGAGCCACCCGGGTAAGATAAGAAGAGACACTCTCCTCCTTACCCATCTTGGTATCATGCAACTTAGCCTTCAAGGCCATCTTTCGGTTCTCGTTCTTTGCCTCGAACAATTTTTTAAGTGCATCCCACATTTCCTTGGAATTCTTTTTCTCAGCCAAGTGTCGGACAAGGTGATCCTTCACCCCATCAAGAATAATCCTCTGAGCTTTAGCTTCCTTGACCTCATGCAAGTCCAAAGCAACAGGATCTGTTGCAGGAGCTGCTACAATAGAGCTGACATAGTTATAGATCTTGTTCTCTTTGAGAAGGGCTGACAAACGAACCTTCCACTGCAAGTAGTTGGAAATGCCATCCAACTGATCCTCATATCTAATGCTTGCATCCATATTCCCTGTCACAACTCAAGGAAAACAATCACACCGTTTTGCCCAAATATCACATTGCCCACTGTCAGAGACCAAGCTCTAATACCATGTTGATTTTTTAATGATAAAATCAGAAATATTTTATTCACACATTTCATCAAACACTTTGCAACCTAGAGATAACTGTCTTCTTAAACTTTAGAAATGCATACCCACATTCAAAAATTTCTTTAAGCAGAAATACACATTGTTCAGCAAAATATGCAACGGAAATGCACAATGGACAACAACCCATAACTCACAGAAATTTAGGCAATCGCCAGGGAAAACCCCAATGTGAGGAAACCCAACGAGAGAGAGATCTTGTTATTTTGCTTCAGGAAAGTTCAGAACAACATTAATAACACTTTTTCAGCCAAGAGAAATACCTCTTACAGCACAAAACTGTCCCACACAAATATGTCTTGAATATCGTGCCACAGTCCGTACAACTGTACGGATTTGCTGAAATTTGGCACCTTGAAATTCGTGTCACAATAGGTTGTTGTACCTTCTCTTTTGTACGACTGTCCTCCTTTAGAAAATTCTTCAAGGATGCCTTGAAAACCGTGCCCAAGCTTGCCTCGATTTTTGTGCCAAAAGAATGTTGTTGTACGACCTGTACGAACTATCTCAGCAAATAACACTGCTGCAAATCAAAATAGAAAATGCCTCCTTGGGATTTGCACCCTAGCTCTCTTGCAAATCGTGCCCTTATTGATGCTCACTTTCCTCTCTCAAGCAATCTCTCAACTCCTCTCGTATTCTCTGGTGTGTCTTTCTCAAATCCCTAAGCATGTATATGTACTTTTCTCTTTTCCCGAGAAACCCTAACTTACATAACCAACTCAGTCTAATGGCTATCATAAGTCTAATCTTAAGGCTCATATTTAATGCTCCTCATCAATTACAAAATAAGTAATAAATGCTCATTAAATACTTCTTAGGTCCCACAACTTAAAAACACTTTAAGTTATAAAGTACATTCACTTTATAAAAGCACTTTATTTAAAAAGTCACTTTACAAATAAAACATGTTTAGGAATTATGACTTTATGTCCTCCCCATGAAAAAACACAAAAACATGAATGAGGACATCCCTTGTTATATTTCAACACTCCCTCTTAACGAGGAATGTACTCGTTGCCATATCCATGATCTGGTCCCATCATACTGTGCTTTGTAGAAGCTCCCTCTAAACCTGGAGCCATCTGCAACACCTGCACAAAACTCGAACTAGAATATCTTCTCCTGGCAACCTCCCGAAACCCTGAGCTCACTTCATCTTGAGCATCGGTTCGATCAACCTGGCTGAGCCTTATACCAGTGCTCAGAAGAGACTTGCTCTCTTATCTCGAAATGCAAGGCTAATACCTTGGCGCAACCACGGTCTCAAAAGCCTCCTCACGCTCCTCATCCGACGTTGAATCACACATCATAGGCTGTCCTCTCAACATATACAACCTATCCACCCGGTTACTGATCAGCTGCAGCTCTACCGGATCCACTCCCTCTCTGTAGATAAAGACATGGTTCCTCTTGGAATCTAACATTCCCAACTCCACGTACAACTCTCTCCATACCACCTTCATTTACCACCTGTCAGCCAAAACCAATCTCTATGAAGTTTGGGAATACTCGCCAGATTCACGTCATGTGGTTAGAGGCTCCGCTATCCACAACCCATCTGACATCACCTCCAAATCCTCCGTTGCCGACACTGGAAACTAGGGTAACCAAAGAAAATTCCCTATCAAACTTTGAAGCAAAGTCCTCTATGGCTGCAATAGTAGTTGTCTCGGGCTCCTCTGACTCCTTCTTTTTCCTCTCAGGACATTGAGAGGCAAGGTGCCCCAAATTGTTACAACAATAACATCTGACTTTACTCAAGTCCCTTGCAAAACTTCCTTTCTTCTTACTCTTTGCCACAAGAGCAACATTATCATCAACTTTGTCTGTCTTCTTATCACTACTCTGAGATCTTTCCCGAATCTCCTCGTGAGTGAAATCATCCCATAGTTAGCTCCAATCTGGTAGATGCTCACGACCCACCACGCACTTCACGAAGACTTCCCAATCTTTGGTGAAGCCATTTAAGGCTATCCTCACCAACTCAGAATCCGGAATGACCTCTCCAACAGCTACCAACTCATCTTTAACTTGAGCCACCCGGGTAAGATAAGAAGAGATACTCTCCTCTTTACCCATCTTGGTATCATGCAACTTAGCCTTCAAGGCCATCTTCTAGTTCTCGTTCTTTTCCTCGAACAATTTTTTAAGTGCATCCCACATTTCCTTGGCAGTCTTTTTCTCAGCCAAGGGTGGGATAAAGTGATCATTCACCCCATCCAAAATAATCCTCTGAGCTTTAACTTCCTTGACCTCATGCAAGTCCAAAGCAACAGTATCTGATGCAGGAGCTACTACAACAGAGCTGACATAGTTATAAATCTTGTTCTCTTTGATAACGACTGACAAATGAACCTTCCATTGCAAGTAGTTAGAAATGTCATCCAACCGATCCTCATATCAAATGCTTGCAGCCATATTCCCTGTGACAACCCAAGGAAAAAAATCACACCCTTTTGCCCAAATATCACGCTGCCCACTGTCAGAGACAAAGCTCTGATACCATGTTGATATTTTAATGACAAAATCAGAAATATTTCATTCACACATTTCGTCAAACACTTAGCAACCTATAGATAACTGTCTTCTTAAATTTTAGAAATGCATACCCACATTCAGAAATTTCTATAAGCAAAAATACACATTGTTAAGCAAAATATGTAGCGGAAATGCACAATCGATAGCAACTCATAACTCACAGAAATTTAGGCAACTTCCAGGGAAAACCCCAATGTGGGGAAACCCAACGAAAGAGAGAGATATTATTATTTCAAAACAGCATCAATAACAATTTTTCAGCCAAGAGAAATACCTCTTACAGCACAAAATTGTCCCACACAAATCTGTCTTGAAAACCATGCCACAGTCTGTACATCTATATGAATTTGTTGAAATTCGACACCTTGAAATTTGTGCCACAACAGGCTATTTTACCTTCTCTTCTGAACGACCGTCCTTCAGAAAATTCTTCAAGGATGCCTCGAAAATTGTGCCCAAGCTTGCCTCGATTTTCGTGCCTCAAGAATGTTGTTGTAGGGCCTATACAGATCCGTAGAGTACGGCATGTCTCATCAAATAACACTACTGCAGATCAAAACAGAAAATTCCTCCTTGGGATTTGTGCCCTAGCTCTCTTGGAAATCATGTCCTTCTTGATGCTCACTTTCCTCTCTCAAGCAATCTCTCAACTCCTCTTGTTTTCTCCGTTGTGTCTTTCTCACATCCCTAAGCATGTATATGTACTTTTCTCTTTTCCCGAGAAACCCTAACTTACATAACCAACTCAATCTAATGGCTATCATAATTCTAATCTGAGGGCTCATAGTTAATGCTCCTCATTAATTACAAAATAAGTAATAAATGCTCATTAAATACTTTTTGGGTCCCACAACTTAAAAACACTTTAAGTTATAAAGTACATTCACTTTATAAAAACACTTTATTTAAAAAGTCACTTTACAAATGAAACATGTCTAGGAATTATGACTTTATGTCCTCCCCATGACAAAACACAAAAACATGAATGAGGACATCCCTTGTTATATTTGAACAAATCACCCATACTATTTTCAGCTTTGAAAACTTGTACAAAATTTCCTTTTCACATCTTGAAGAAAATTTCCTCCTCTTGATGTATCCCACTCAAACTTGTATGTCGTGACATAAAATGTATTACACTTCAACAATTTTTTGTCACGACATATCACACCGCTGCAAACTTCTCATCATCATTGTAATCACACAAAATGTAGGTTGGCCAAAGATCAACCCAAACCAAAATATGGAGACAACTAGGAGAATACCCACCCATTGTCAACTCAGATAGGTATACCTGTCACTTTAGAGGTGAAGTGATCACCTCAAGGGAGAAGATTGGGTGACCCTAGGGGGAAATGAAATGAAAAATGATACTTATGAGTGGATGCCCCTATAGATCTCAGTAGTGTCCAATGGTTTCCAATGGTTGCCAATAAGTTTAGGTACCTACAAATGGCGATGGTACCATGCCCGAGACACCAAGTATGCAAGCTATATATCTTAAGTGGAAAAGAAATTTAAGCTTGTTTTCTCTATTTGCAGCAGTGAAAAAAATATATATCAACAAAGAAATGAATATTAGAGTTGCTAAACAAGATGCTCAAGTCAAGTAAATGATGCAAAAGAAATGCTAGCAAATACTAGTATAACTCAAATATAAAAGCATTGACTTTAGCTTCAATGTAAGTTTGTTATAGATAAGTGTTGCATAGATGTATTTTGAAGCCTTATGGATGTAGAAAACAAGTTGTTAGAAAAAAAAATCATCCACTAAAACTTGCAAAAAATCCACCCAAAAGATGCACTAGGACTAGTAGATTATGTTGGCAAATTCTTAGCAAATTCCAACGGTTGATAAGAGAGTAAAATCAAAAGTTATGATGAGTTTTATGCATACCTAATTACTTTACATTAAATTAGAAAGATCAATAATACTTTCTTGACCAAATGAGATGCCCTAGTGGCTTAGAAACATGTATAACATACAATTTAATTTCACTTAAGACAATTTCAATATCTCAACTTTTCATGATTACCAATGCAATAATTTATTTCTCCAATGCATGAATACTAGTTCCTTTCTATTGGGAGAAATAGATTCTCTTGATTAAACAAGTTGGATAAGTTACTTCCTCGGGGTTGTAACCCCTTTTACTCCCCAAGGAAAACCTTAACCAACAAGAAAAACCTAGGAGGGTGTAAGCCCTTTTACTCCTCCTAGTATCCTTTGCACAAATAGATTATTCCAGAAATTATAATGGATTTGGAGGGGGTTTTATACCCTTATAATCCCCAATATATCATCACTTTAACCTTACAACCAAGAAAATAGAGAAATGAACATTAAATCCTTACCTAGCTGAAACATTAACAAAATGAAACCCTAATTCACCAAGGAAAATCCACCATAAAAAAAGAACAAGCCTTCAAGAGAACTAATGCACCATCCATCCATCCATTCAGTAGCATAAGATAAGCCATCACAAGATATTGTAACCAAGAGAGATAGAGAGAATTTCCCAAGGATGGCGCAAATTTCAGCCAATGTAGTCTCTTCACAATGGGAGAGCTATGATCAAATGAGATAGAAATTAACTCTATTTATACAACCTCCACTAAAAGTGTTTGTCCGCTTAATTTAGGGTAAACCAAAAAGGGGGCAACAACCCTTGTTTTTCCCCTTTAGAAAAGTAATTTGACTTTAATTAAAAATTAAAGTTTTAAAAAATGCACATAAAGAAAACCTAATGTGACGTCATCCCTCCAAAGGGTGACGTTTTGACACTTTTTGCAAATAGTTGGAGTGGAGAGAGAAAGTCATTGGGATTTCTAGGGCCTCCCTCTCATGTGATACGTATCCCTCTTCCAATCCAATCCTTTTCCCATCAACACATGTCAATTGTCAAGCAACAACAACACCACCACAACCCTAGCCCTAGGGTGACGTCAAGCTCCTCAAAGTGGCGTTTTAGCCTCAAGAGAAAATCATTGGGTTGGTTAAGGGTTGGGTTATGTCCTCCATGGCATATCCTAAGGCATCCAAAGTCTAGGATCCTCATCCAGTGTGTGGGCCATGGTATCCAACCTATGGGATTCAAGCCCCAAGGAAGACCAAGCTAAGCTTATTGTTCCAAATATGTCCACCAACTAGGTCTTGCAAAGATAACGAATGCACCCTCCAAGGATGTCAAGTCAAATGCATCATGATAAGTAAATCAAATCAATAAACGATTCATCTAAGCATGTACATTCAAACCACCCCATCAAAATAAACAAGTTCTTAAAGAACCTATGCAATTTGTTAAGTTTAGGAATGGGAGGGTTGATAAAACGACCTATTGGGTGAATCGTACCTCAAGTTTAGGAGTATTTTCCAAGTGGACTCCTCTCTAGTTCATGTGCACAAAGTGACATGGATGGGGGAAAGACTCTTGGGCATGGGGTTTATGACATACAAGGGATCGTAGTTTCTCATTTATGGGTGCCTTTCTAGAGGGTGTGTTGCACCTTCATTTTCAATGCAACCTTTTTCCAAGCCCGTTTATTGCCTTTTGTCTTTTTAAGATGTTTCTGAGTTGAAGCCAAGGTGGTGCTTCTACCTAAGCATGAAAAACAGTGCCCACCTTGACTCTACCTTGGTCACATCATACTTCCCCAAGTTGAAGTCATGTGTGGGGCTTCTACCTATGCATGAAAAATAGTTCCCACACATGCTCTACCTTGGTATGCATTTTGTATTGGTTTTTTTTCACATGTCCCATCAGTTTCTTATGAGAGACATTTGATTATCCTCGAGATCCCTGGGCAAGCATATAGAAGGTTGATGATTTACTTTAATCTTTTTCCAATTAAAATACTCTGGGCCTTCAGCTCCTTCTTACCATGAAATGAGGAACAATCCCTTCTTGGTTCAGTACACCCGAAAATCCCAAAAGGTAAGGAGATGAGGGGATGAAGTGTGGAAAGTGATAAGTATGGTTGGTAATGGCACAATGAATCGTCAAGAGGACCTCTTAGTATCAATCCTATCCCTAATGGTGAACCACTTACTAGGGCACAATGTCAACCATCTAAATGAAATAGGCTAAAGAGCATAATTTCTAGGAAATGTTACATAATCAAAAGTAGTTTAAATGAGAAAAACTCAAATGCCTTAAATATTGAAATGATACTCACCATTATTCTTGACTTGTACCTCATGGAGAAAGATCCAATATCTTCCGAAATTACAATTACAATATATGCTTATATGAATTACAATATCTAAAAGCATAAAATCTAATCGTACAATGGAGTGTTATATTCCCACCTAGGTTCTAAATTATTTGATGATAAAAATAATAAGCAAGTTATGAATTTCAATGAAAACTATTAACAAGAAAATGATCTCTTATATTTGGCTGTCTTATAACCAGTTGAGTCTCGACTTCATTGATTTGGATGCTTCCAAATCGACTTACTGGATTGGTCAAAACTGAACCATCTACATATAGAGGATCAACTCCGTGCTGAAATTAAAAAATAAAAAACATATTAAACCTCCTAAAATAAAAGTAACATAACATAATTAAAAGTGCAATTTAACAACAGTTATATTCAAAAAAAAAAAAAAAAAATCTCACCCTTTTAGAGAGCAAAGCATTTTCTTCCGTCAATATGCGTTCCTACAATTTTAACAAAACTAAGGCCAAGTTACAAAGAATTCAATTCATACAATAATTTTACATTAACATATCTGTGTGATTTCATTTGAAGTTAATAGTTTGGCTATTTTAAACTTAATTCATAAGTTTCTATGAAATAAGAGAAAACAAAAAACAAAAAAATCAAATTTTACAATCTACTGAATAATATCAACCTTCAAAATCATTAACACCGATTCAACCTTTAAAATCATTTGAAATTTTAAATGGAATGCCAACATATTATAGCACAAGTTGTATTTAGCTTTAAAATTTCAAAAGTTAACATTGAGTATGGTATCTAATATAAGCTTTAAATTTAAAACGATATAAAATCTCTACATGGAGCACCCTAATAAATGTAGCAACAACTTAAAAATATATGTTTTGTAATAAAATTGTTTTTTCAAAGGTTTATATTGTTTCAAGTGGTTTGCATGCACTTCTTCCGTGTCTCTATCTCAGCATTCCCTCTCCTCTCAACTTTTAATACAGGGTATGGTATGAATACAACGGCCAAGTCAAGGAGACCACTTCCTCTAAGTAAGCAGACAACCCTGCCAAGTCAACTGACAATAGGGAACAAGCTGGAAATTTCATGTCTAATATAGTTAGCAGCATTGTGCCGGCCGCCCGGTTATTAATTAGCTCTGAGCAGAATAATTAGTTACTTAATGATCTGCTAACAGAAAACATTCAGTCTTTTATAGTTCGTGTTTAATAAAGCTGCAGCCCAGATATGGTTAGAGTGAATTTAATTATGTTAGACAGGAAGTTTATGAACCTTTTAAGGTGTGATCCTAGAGGTCGACCCACCAGGATATCGTAAAGACTGATTATAAAGATTGTGGGAGAAAACAACAGAGGAGTATTTTTCGAGTTAATAAGATCTGTATAGTGTTATTTTGTGTGGAAATAGTCAAGAAGATGCACTAAACTGAAGGTTATCAAGCCTAAGCTCTCGTACCAGTTGGTATCAGAGCAATAGCTGATCCACACAACGGAAAAAATACTGGGATCGAAGTGGAAAGCGTAACTTGTGTGAAAAAGGGGAAATACATCCTTGCTAGAGCAGAGATGTTTTTAGTCTGTTAAAAAAATGACAAGATCAGAAATGGTTCCTACAAAGCACAAATAAACCGCTGAGCCTCAGCCAGAATCTGCTGCTACGGCTCAAGCAATGACCACGGTAATGAAAACAATGCAAAATCAAAACGCTGTTATGGAAACAATAACAAGTACGCTTCAGTCTTTGAGGACAATCTGTGCCCAGACAATGCAAGATACAGCACAAGCCAGGGCACCTATCATCACCACAAAGCTTCAGCTTCACACCCGAATCACACTATCAAAATTCAAGAGCGCACTTGATGGATAAATTCTGGACACCTGGATGATATATTTCAGTTCATGTGCAGACTGGACAGAACAACAGAAAATGGACTATGCTACAGTGCACTTGGAAGGAATTGCCCAGGAATGCGGCAGAACAAACAGAATCAGTCCCAAGACACGAGGTTACAAACAAAATTCAATGGCAAGATGCTTACAACTCGGCGAGTTTACGGACAGTCCGTAAAACATTTAATTCAGCTCTTCACAAAGCTTCACGTTCCGCTTCAAATTGTGCAAGATTTACAGGTACCATTGACATTGACAGGTACATATCAGTACCTATTTGCAATTAGCATATTTAATGATTTTTTAGGTCAAAAGGCCTATAATGGGCACGATTAATGATTTTTTAATCTAAAATTTTAATTTGATGACTAATAATTGAAGATGCTGGTATATTCTTAGTAGTCCTCTCAATTCAATGAATGTGATTTACTTTTCATAACTTCCTTGTATTTTTGAATGTATCCATTAACCTGTTTACATTTTAATATTTACCTAATCATATTAAGAAATTACTATAGCACCATATAATTCTCATGTTTGGATTATTAACAGGCACTACTTCAACTTCCTCCTCACGTCCCAGCTGTCCACGCGTTTCATATTCGATGGCTAAACAACCCACAGAACATTTCATTTTCAGACTTTCTCAACCTATACCTTTCGGCTTTCTCAGCGACGAGTTAACAGCTGTGCTAATAAGTATTAATATCTATGCAAAATTTTATTGCCAAATTTAAATGATTAATGTATAACTGTTGAGATGTGAACCTTTGGATTTCACGTATAACTGTTGGGATGTGAAATATAGCAGTTATTCCTTGCACGGATTATGTCTATAGATGACAATGATTTCACGGAAAATGTATATCCATGACGCTTCGATGATAGTTAATTAGTGAAAACTGCGGGGAAGCATAAGGTTGCAAACCAGAAAAGAATGGGGCGTCGCTCCTCCGGTCTAGATAACCGAGTGTCGATTCATGGAATTGCCTGGGTTACACAGTGGTATAATGGTTGACCATTTATTACCTCTGTTAGCATAGCTGCAATGAACGGGATAGCACAGCTACAATCTCTGTTAGCATAGCTGCAATGAACGTGATAGTATATTTTATTTATAAATCTTAATTAGGGGTTATGTTAAAATTAAGGTTTGTAAATTAAATATGTTTTTCTGTATTCATTCATCAGCCACATAATTGTGGCTGTGTTATTTAAATTTATATCAAGTTTGCTTCCAAAACCTAGTGAAGAAATAGACATGTGAATATGTCTTTCCGACTAACCTAAGCAAGCAATAGACATGTTTAATAGTAAGACCATGAGACCATGAATGTGCCTTTCCCGCTAGCCTTGGCAACTGAACATAATGTTGGTTGGAGACCCCGTTGGGCAGGACCTTCTCAAAGACTCAAACAACCAACCATTCTCAAACTTACCAACAAAGCCGAGGCAAAACTTGCCGGTTTCACAGGAACACCACCCATTCCTCGGACGAACATAGAGCCTCCAACGCACACCTACTTCCAGAACGTTCATAACGGATGAACAAGCCGGATCTACCTCCAATCAATCAACCCAACATCTGCAAGCTCGAATTTTACTCTCAAACCTAACAGTCCCTCATAAAAATCTAGTTCTCATTTAAGTATAAATGTAATCTTACACAGAAGTATTGTTTACCCATAACTGTCAAATGAACCACAAAGTCGCTCTTTTGATCCATGACAATGAAAGTAAAAAAAATCTCATAACCTCCACCCTCGTAGCTATCTTGAATCTCCCAACGACATACAATCCTAAACCGTACCATCGAGGCTGGGTACAAACAGCGAGAACTCCCTTGTGCTGGCCATTCGCAATTGTACACCGACTTTATCCATTGGCCCATACCGTGACACAGTAGAATGTCATGTAACAAAAATGGAATGTTTTGACTTTCTACTAGGCAGACTATCGTGCCCTCACCGCTAGCACTCAGGGCCGGAACAGACTTGGGCACGCCCAAGTCTCCTGGTGGCTTGAGGAACCATTCGGCACCGCAGCTTTTTGACTCAGCTGCAAGACCACACCGGTTTACTTAGTCCAGATTATGCTTAACACTTAGAATCTCTTCCCATTTAACAGTTTATGATTACATCCATACTTAGAACATACAATAGTAAGAAGAACGCATCAATACATAGTTAAAACATTGTGCTAAGGTGGACGACCAAAGACAACAGTGTAACAAGCCTTCAGCTCGTGCCACACCAAAGAAGATTTTGCAAGCAGTTACCACTCAGTTTATCCAACAATACCTTGTGCAAAATACAAAAGATAGATATTTGTCATGCCAACTTGCGAGTTCCTTTGGGCCAAGTCCATAGAGATAGATGAGTCACTTCCCCTTCATGCTTCATTCGTGCGATTTATGTTTCCCTTGCCTTCGATCTCCTCTCTCAGTTGCCAAACTGTAACACTTGGCTCGATGCCATTGTTCTAGTATCACCCTTGTGCATATATAATCGCCCTCCCTCATCAACCGACGCGTCTCTTGCCCATGATCCAACCCGTCGTTTGGCAAGTTTCTCCACTTACCGATTAGCTTACCTTAGTTAGGTGCACACATCCCTTTAGTGAGTCGGGTAGACTCGCCTAAGTGGACCCTCTTTCCCTTGGATGACTCATTGTAATGATCCCAAACCAACATGCTAGGAACATCATGGTTTTGGTGTCTTTTAAACTTTTCTAGTTGTGGTATTTCCTCAAACACTTTGCTGAATTACTTGTTTAGATGTGTTTACTTGCAGGATGGCTTCTTCATTTCGGCCATAGGGTTTATTGATGTGTTATACATGTGTGTTGCAGCAATAAACAAGAAGATATAACCATGGAACATACCTCAACCATATGCAATATGATGGACAAGCCAAAATATCTCAAATCCGCTTTTATTCATGAAATAGAAAAACCTGCTACAATGAAGATGCCGATTTGGAATGTTCAACAGGTCGTTAAGAAGATAGACAATAAAACTGCTACAAAAAACTCTCGATAATACAAAATAAGTCTGCAAAGACTGGATAAGAGATGAAGACCAATGACAAGGTAAATATGAGCCATATGAAGTGCCAAACTCCCACTTGAAGATGCCACGTCTTGCTGGAATGCTAAAACTCCTCAACAATTCGACCCTGATGCCAAATGTGTCTAATCACCTCAAGAAAGATGCCAAACAATAAATCGGGTGGTGGCAAGAACAACCCAGGTGCCCGAATCTCCAAGATCTTCCTCAAACCCTATGGATTTGAATCTCCTCCAAGATAAGGTGCGCCCCCCTCGATGCCCAAAAACCTAATAATTCAACCTCTCTCCTAGAGACCTCCAACTGCTCCACCAGTCCACTAGAATGATAGATCGGGGTACGACAATGAAAACCCAAGTGCTCAACTAAGCAAAATACCTGCTAGATCCTTAGATCTAGCTATCCTCCAAGAAGTGGTGTGCCCTCCTCTTGGGAAATCGTCCCACTTTCAATACAATGAATCCACCACCAAAAACACCTCCGAAGTCCACCAAGAATGATGCTATGACACCTGCAAAGGAAACCCAATACCTGGAATTCCCAAAATCACTCCTCCTTAGCTAGGACGAATCCTCTTTCAATGGATGGTACGCCCCCCTTGCTGGAAACCCTAACTGGTGTTTCCTCTCTCTCTCTGCCTCTGCAACTGATCTAGAATCCTCCTACAACTGAATAGATATGGAACTAGAATGGTGTGGGAGAGTATTGCATCTCTGATACCAAGCTTGGGAAAATCTAGGTGGAATATTTCACCACCGAATCGTCCTCTAGGGTTTGTTAAGTCAAAACCCTCAAAACCTCCAATGTTAGGCTCACTAGCTAAAAGCCAAATATCAAAAGATAATCATACATGAATGAATGAGTAGAAGCCCTTTCCTTTCGTTTATACTTTTTTCTCTCCTTGTCCCTCCAAAGTGACTTTCATTTTATTAATATTTAATTAATTAATTAAATCTAATTAATCTTTTTACCTCTGAAAAACACCTTATCTCTCCTTGTAGCTTCCCTGGCCACTAAAAGTCACTTCTCACAATTCCATCCTGTAGTGTTGTTTCTCCTGATTCTAATGAGCTATTACACTAAGAGGTTCCTCCAAGTAATGTACCCAAAATGACCTCTTCATTCAATTCAATTAACTTATAGCTCAAAATAGTCGAAATTATGGAAATCGTCGAAATGTAACAGAACCAAAGCCAGCCTATGCAGAATGGCTCATAATGATGGAATATGATGAACAATGCAAGTTGGACCCCACAATGCCTCTCAATAACCATTGTACTCGCTATAACATCCATCTGGCGACTCTGGTCATCATAAACCTCTCCACTGTGATGATGTCCCAAAGTGGGGACATTACAGTCCTCCCTGCTAGAAAATTGTTTGTTCTCAAGAAATAACCAAATCCCCTCAAATAAAATACTAGGATACCATGTCCACTTGTGGGGTACACAGTACAACCCATCCAAAGATGAACACTCATACACTCTGACCCCTGGGTCCCATATCAAGTCATGAGCTGCTAGCCCCTGGAAAATATAACCCTGAAATATACCAACTCCGGGAGTCTCTTGCATATGACTCATGGCCTCATCTCGAAATGAATCCATCCTCCAAGTCTCTACCAAGATCCATACGACCTCCATCAACTGCACATGTTGATGCCAGAATGAGGTGCTGCAAGACCTCCGTGAGACACCCACAAACAATGCGCTCCTCTCAACATTGAAGTTCAATGCAAAGTTAGAACAACTTCCCCCTGCAATGGTCCACTCGCCTCTCTCAGTCAGTGAAATGCCCAACCCTGCAATCCCTAGGTCCCATGATAACCTCTATCGAAGATCACTGTGTTGGCCCTGCACTACTTTGACCATGACTGTCTGCTCCCTGCATACATCTTGAATCCTCCTCTCTTGGGACCTCCAACAGAAATACCTGTGACCATTGGACCTGTTGTCCAGAAACTGTATCAGTGAAGACACCTCTCTAGAAAAAGTACCTATCCAAACATCTGCAGGTCCTATCATGACGATCAAGCGGGATAAAAGGTCTCGCCCCATAGGACAAGTACCTGCAGGCCCACTCCAAACCAAACCAAGGTGGAGTATGTGGCTCTCTAGCACAACCTGGGTCAACATGAACATCCTTCTAACAAAATGGACTCCTGAATCCCATGGCAAACTTGGAAGTTTATCACTTCCAATCTCCTCTAACTACTCCTGTGTGAGACTGATCATTGTCAGAAGCCCTCCGTGCTCATCTGCTATCACTTGACCCATGATGCTCTCTATCACACAAGAAGTCTCAACTGGCTGCCTATGACGATCCATCTCTATCCGACTAGATGCCATAAAGATACTCATGTCAGGTGGCCTTGACCTAGGCACTGCGCATGCCCTCTACCATTGTCTATCTCTCCTCATGTTGTTGTCCATGATAAAAGTTTCGGGAAAAGGTAACAAAGACATCTATCGCTGACTGTAGGGTTGAAAAATACCACCTTCCTTGGTCAATCCCAAGGAATCGACCAAGAGCACGTCTACTTGTACCCCTGATAACTGCTCACCTGTAACCCTCACTAAACTCCAATCATCAGGTACAATAAGAAGTAACTCCCCCATCTGCTGGTAAACCAATCTCCATCTCCTATCACCCATGCAATCGCTGAAACGATAAAGGTGATATCTCATAACCATATGTTGTTGCAAAAGAGTGGCCTCTGCATGCTCCCCTAAGTGTGTCTCCTCCCTTCAAGGAAGTACACCCCTTTGAATCTCATCATACATCTCGGCATGTACGTGTGAGCTATCACTGATCACTATATGCTCCAACATACTCATGTCGTCTCTCGTAGACTCATGTTGCATCATAGATCCTGGGCATACTGTTGGATCAACCTTTACATGGAGGTCAATCGCTCTCGAAACACAAATGGAAGTGTCCTCCAGTAAATCGTGCTCCTCTGCTAGATCACCAAATTCCTCCATCAACGTCACTGACTGATACATCTGAGTGTTCACCAAGACAGATGAAGTGGATCTCTGACGAATCTTCTCAAAAGACTCAT
>ML793497.1:356479-388312 GCA_009831015.1 Picea engelmannii | reverse complement strand
CATTGGAAACCTAGTTGCCTATCTTTCTAGTGACTTACACAGGTAACGGCGAGGGTATACCGTGGTACCTAGGACAGAAATCAGGCCACACTTTGCAGAGTATACCCAGAGGGTGATTCCATATTTGAGTTTCACTTGCACCGGTAAGTTGCTATAGTGTTGGTTGTCGTAATTGTTCTTCCAACTAGTTAGTGACTGATTGTTTTATCTCATAGGTACTTTTTAGTGTGTGTTGTTTTTCAAACAATTATAGATTTCCCTAGTGTGTCTTTGATTTTATCACACAATGGAGGATCATGAGTTCCACCAGTCGTGAAGGATTCTGAGCCTTCCGTCAGTTGACCTCAAACCCACCCTACCATCGCTAAGGCGAAAATTAGACCAACAAGGGTCTTTTGAGACAACCGGGTTACAAGAAACTGTGCCCAAGCCATCTTCAAGTGAAGAACTTTCATTTCTGGAGGAACTAATAATTTTTTACCTCGGAGAAGGGGCTCTTGGTCCTTACAACCCTCCCATCACTGATCTATCAAAGAACATCATGGTATAGGTTCTACATTACGAGCATCTGGTAGTGTCACTAGCAACAATGGAAGCACACGCAGCCACTTCTTCAGGGAATATTGATATTTCCTTCACGACTGTCACTACTGGGGGTGTTCCACCTCCTAACCAACCATTGTCGATCTGTGCCACCATGGTCTCGACTTCTTCTACCTTGGGAAGCGGTCTAATTCCGTCTATGGTGGTGATCACTGCTTTGTTTCCTCGGAACACGACAAACTCTCCTTTCTCATATGGGATGCCTAGCTTTGGTACGAGTATTGTACTTTCCTCCTCCACTCTACAAACTTTGGGTCTGGGGGTAGGGAGTTCCAATGCTCCTATGCAAGGATCTATTGAGGGTATTTCCATTCCATTTATCGCTTTCCCTTATGGCGGGGGTCATATACCCCCTTCGTCCCCCTCGCTCAGCGGTGTTCCTCAACTCTCTATCGAGCCTAACATACACTTGTTTAGAGCAGGTAGTCAAGCACTCCCTTCTTATAATATGTTGGTTGGTTCGACACCTTTCTCTTTGTTCGACGCGTTTGGTAACAATGCTTTCTCGTAAGTTGTCATTTCAGTTGGGGCCAACGCTGGTTATGGACAACCACATCCTTTACAAGGTACTATTACTGCACAGGGGGCACACTTAGGAATTCCTTCCTCACAAGGATCTTGGAATCCGTGGCAGGGACCAGTCCCCTTTCTAGGGATGTTGATTGGGGGAAACCCTTTCCATACCTAGTGTAACCCCAAGCAAGGCCCAACGCCTATGCCCATTGGATCGACAGGCGGAAACCCCTCCCAAAATCCTTGGAATGCGACGCAAGCTCATCCCTTTACATCTTATTACGGGAACCAGCAGATGATGTCTCAACAAGCACCCAATCCGTACGTTGGTCATGGTCATGGTTATTACCAGAGCCCTGGCCAGCAACCTAACTTTTCCTGGAAACCTGGTGCCAGTCAAACCCCAGGCTCCTTTTTCCCCGACTACAATCCACAACCCAAACTACTGTTTCTAGAAACCCTCCACTTTCCAAATTTGACAAGGATCATAAATGACCCCATCTGTCATGATTCAAATTGGCCTCCCATGCTGACCAAGTTTCCTTTGGACATTCCAAAGTTCGAGGCCAAGCCTAATGAAGATCCTGGTGATCACGTGACTACCTTCCATTTATGGTTCTTGTCCAACTCATTAAGAGATGACTACGTTCAGTTGTGATCGTTTCAATGCACTCTCATAGGGAGTGATGTGAAATGGTACATTGAGCTAACCGCTCATGATACTCTTCCTTCAGTGAATTGGCAATGCATTTCCTAAACCATTTCCAATTACCTGTAAGATATGACGTCGGCACCGAATTGTTGGCCAATTTTGAGCAAACAAAAGTAGACCATATCTCGGATCATATTTGAGAATGGAGATGTCGGACGAGTTTGATCAAAGTGTCAGTCCCACCAACATTCCTTCTAGAGTGGTTCCTTAAGTCTTTGGTACCCCAGTTATCTAAAGACGTCACAACGTCCAGAGTGTTTTCTGAGGAAGACACAATAATGAGAGTGCACCAGTGAGAGATAATTTACTCTCCATCTGGTTTACTCTACGAGATTTTTCTAGACGCACTGAGGTCAATCCTTGACAAAACCAGGCAAAGGTGTGGACCACATGTTGATGGCATTATTGGTTCAGCAAAAACCAATCCCTTTGATCCATTGTCAAATCAATTACAACAATTGTCGATACAACAGACAGCGGTCATCCAAACCACTGGTTTGGTTGTTCCCCCTACCCAAAATTTGGATGTACACAGTGTGCAAACGAAAAACCCAAAGGCCACCCAGCAGCCTAATAGAAAGAAGAAACAATGAAAAAAGGGTAAGGGGGATAAGAAACCCACCGATAATGCTGGCAGGGGAGACACTGAAAAGAAAAATTCAAAGTATCCTTGTAATCTTTGCAAGGAAGACCACCCGACCCATCAGTTCCCTCAGCTTGCGGAGGCCTAGAAGTTATTGGCATAGCAACAGCCTGTCATGTTAACGAACTTGTTCCCACACGGGCAAAATCTAACTCAAGCCTCCTCGAGCGCAGAAGGGGGTAGTAAAGGACCCCCTCTATCTTCAAGTAATCCTTCATCCACAAACGTGTATATGATGAAAGGTGATGCCTATATAATGACTAGAGCACATGATTACAGAAAGCCGGGCACCTCTGAGAAGGGTAAAGAAGTCGAAAACGCACCTCTTGCTCTTCAGATTGAGAAGACGTTGGGAGAAACAACGATGTGCATCCCAAAAGGTATGTTCAAGAAAGCTTCTTACAACCCAAATGAAAGGTCCTCCCAGAACTACTCTATGGTGGAGGATTTATCACAAACCCCTTATGCGATGTCTACTTTGGAAGTCCTCTAGAGTTGCCCTTCCCAGAGAAAGGCCCTGTTAGTTGTCTTAGGCTCTGTCGAGACTTGTAATCCGGGAACGACCATGCTTGATACCTCTGACTTAAAACCTCATCTTCCTTACCATGTCTCTTTTCAGATAGTAGTGGCTTATACCACGAAAATGTTTACCCAGAATATTTTTCGTATAGTGGTGGATGAGGGCACCTCGACATGCATGATGTCTTTGGTGTGTTTCGCATGACGTACTTTCATGATCCGTGGACCCTTCCTTTCCCATCTGTTATGATGGAAGGCAGAGAGCACCATGGCATGGCCATGCCTTTTTCCATGGTAGAAGTTGCATACTCGATCATTCAATGAGCTTATGTCAACCCCGATCCGACTCCATCACAAGAGTTAGATCTGGTGCTTGAGCCTATTTGGGCTCAAGGTTCTCTTGCTGATAAAGATTCTTTATACTTAGTCTTTCCTTTAGACGAAGTGATTATTGAGGAAATGAATAGTCTGGATAGACCTTGGGATGATCTTCATCATAGATCTTACTTCCTCCCAAAGTTAAGATGAATTTAAGAAGGAGAATTCACGCTGATCATGAATGGAGATAAAGATTGTCCTATCAATCCTTTGGAAACACACGCAGTTTATGCTAAAGTAAATATGGCCACAATAGTTGAGACGATACCTATTGACATCTCTAGAACCCCTGGCGTCGTGAGAATATCTTCGTCGGAACGGACTGCTCCCCCAAGGAAATTCAAATATACACAGATTTATTTAAAGAATTATGCGATGTCTTTGCCTGGTCTTACGAAAAAATGCCAGGCATATACCCAAGAATTGTTGAACATGAAATCATGACTTGTCCTGATGTCAATTCGGTCTAGTAGAAGCTTTTTCTGGTCAATCCTAGGAAAGCAGCATCTATCAAGGCTGAAGTAGAGAAACTACTTAAATTTGGTTTCATATACCCCGTCCAATTGACTCAATGGGTGTCGAATCTCGTGTCAGTCAATAAAAAACATGTTACGATTCATGTATGCATGGAATTCTATGATCTGAACAAGCCATGCCCCAAAGATAATTTCCCCACACTGTTTATTGACCATATAGTCGATGGATGCGTAGGATACGAGGCCTTTTCATTCATGGATGGTTTTTCGGGATACAATCAGATATAAATCAAACCTGAAGACCAACACAAACCCACTTTCATCTGTCCATGGGGTACATTCGCTTATCGTAAGATGCGTTTTGGTCTGAAAAATGTTGGGGCTACATTTCAATGGGCCATGTATTTTGCTTTCCATGACCTCAAACATATAGTCGAGGCTTATCTCGATGATTTAGCGACACAATCTCGTAAGAGAGCTGATCATCCGGAACACCTCTGACTTATCCTTGAACGGTGTCGCTACTATTGAATCCACTTGAATCCAAACAAGTTTAGTTTTTGTGTCACATCAGGTCATATGCTAGGTTTCATCATTTTGACAACAGGAATCATGGTCGATCCTCTCAAGGTTGAGGCAATATTTCAATTGCCTCCCCCGTGCACCATACCTCAGCTTCAGAGTCTGCAGGGAAAAGTGAATTTTCTATGGTGTTTCATCAAAAATTATGTAGATATCACAAAGGGTTTTATGCGTTTATTGAAGAAGGATGGTCCTTTTCATTGGGATGAAGTCACTCAATGCTCTTACGCAGCATTGAAAAGTGCTCTCATATCAACCCCTCTTCTTCATCCACCTAATTATACTAAATATTTCCTATTATACTTGGTCGCTGTAGAGTAAACCATCGGTATGGTATTACTTTAGGAGGATGATTTACTCTCATAATACGTGATTTATTACCTGGGTCGAGGCCTAGTTGGACTGGAACTCAATTATTCCCATATCGGAAAGCTTGTGTTGGCAGCACTTCATGCTGTCCAATGGTTCTATCATTACATTTTGTTTCGCAAGACTACCGTCATTGTCGTCGTGAATCCATTTCAATATGTATTGACACAACGAGTCATTGGCGGAAAAATCAATAGATGGATAGTTATCCTCTGCGAATTCGACTTGGAAATTGTTTCAGCAAAATCCAAAAAGTCGATGGTCTTCGCGGAACTCATATCGGAACTTCCGGTCGAATCAGGTGATGTTATACCCGACGAGTCGCCTATCAAAGGAGACATGTTTTTAATCACGTCTTCTGACCCTTGGTATGGAGATGTGCTAGTCTATCTCTAGACTTTGAAGTGTCCTGCCTCTGCTTCTCGTGATGAGCATCACTATATATGCCATCAGGCTAAGAACTATCTCATACTCGAGGACACATTGTATCATCGAGGTGTCGACTGCATCCTTCGTCGTTGTCTCACTCATGAAGAAGTGAAAATTGTGCTTAATGATTGCCACACTGGAGCATGTGGTGATCATTTGTCTTGGTTGGCAACAGCCCAAAAGATTCTACGAGCAAGTTACTTCTAGCCGACATTAATCAAAGATTGTTTCGAATCGTTCAAGAAGTGCCACCCGTGTCATATCTTCTCTTGGAAGATGAAGGCACACCCCGCTCCCATGTTTCCTGTTATTACCGTTGGTCCCCTCACTAAATGGGGGATTGATTACACTACATGAAAACCCCCTTCAACAGGGGGGTGTTGTTATATCATCATAGCAGTAGACTACTTCACCAAGTGGTTCGAAGCTATGCCAACATTCAAAGATGACGGGGAGACAACAGCTCTCTTTTTGTTCAACCAGATAATAGCAAGGTTTGACGTCCCGAGAGAGATTTTCACTGACCATGGAAGTCACTTTCAGAACAAAATAATGACTGAGTTAACATCAAATCTTGGGTTGAGGTAGGAACATTCATCACCTTATTACCCCTAAGAGAATGGTCAAGTGGAAGTTGTAAATAAATCTCTTAAAACCATTCTACAGCGAACAATCAATTCAGCCAAGTCAAATTGGCATTTGATGTTATCTTCGGCATTATGGGCTTACCGAACGTTTGTTAAGACTGTAACCAGTTTCTCACCTTTTAAACTCGTTTATGAGCTGGAAGCAGTCTTGCCTATAGAATTCCAAATCCCATCGTTAAAGTTGGCAGTACAGTTATTGCCAGATACTTCACCACTTGAAGAACGGTTACTATATCTTGAACAACTCACTGAACAATGTCGTGACGCGGTCTTGTCTAACGAGGCTCACAAACAAAAAGTCAAGTGTCAGTATGATCGATCCATTCATCCTTGGATTTTCTCTGAAGGCGACCTTGTCCTGGTCTATGACCAAGATAAGGACCCCCTAGGGGCAGGCAAGTTCAAACCCATGTGGTTTGGACCTTTCATCATGAAAGAAGTACTACAGAAGGGCAGTTATCATTTGGCAGAATTTGAGGGAAATGTTTTGGCAGAGCCTAGAAATGGGCTCTACCTCAAGAGGTATTACTCATAGGTGGGTCACCTTGGGTGACTTTTTGTAATATATGTATAGTATGTGTACTATTACTTTTTGGGTTTTTGGTTTTATGGACATGTTGTTTTTTATGTCATCTTCTTCATTGTGGCAGATGTCTAGTGAATCAGAGGTGTTCGTTGGATTCGTGGACGGCGCTAGCCAACACACTTGAAGGCTTGCCTCCGCAACTTGGGTGATTTTCACACCTCAGGGCCAATTGCTATCTTCAGGAGGTATATGTTTAGGCGACACCACAAACATTGTCGTCGAATACAGCTCAGTTATTGAGTTACTTCATGACGCTTTGTCACTTGGTATCTCTCACCTCCGGGTCTATTAGACACTTAGCTAGTTGTGTCTCAGTTAAATGGAGTATACTATGTTCATGATCCTACTCTACACTGACAATTCCTTAGGGTACGTCTCTTAGAACGAATCTTTGATTATATTACATATTTTCATATTCCTAGGAGATTAAATCAAGTTATAGATACTATAGCTAATCAAATATTAGATTGGCATCTTGCACACATGTAAGAAAGACACACACATGCACATGTAAATACATTTGTAAAGTAGATGTAATCCATAAGACATAAAAATATATTAAAATCCATATAAAATATCAAAAATATCAGAGTACATGGGTGGGCGCAAGCGCCTCAAAAATACGTCCAGTATAAAGTCACGGGGCTTATGCCCTAAAAAATATAAAAGTAGTTCCCTCGGCACGTAAGTTGTCTAGCCTAACTAAGGACGTGGCCTATTGGCCCTGTTATAATGATCAACGAAATTTTCCAAACACCGAAAAATATGGACCCACGTCTATGGTGCCCCCACTACATGAGGTTGCATGGATGGCGATAGATCCTTGATCTCTTCCATGGGGATTGTGCAAGTAAGTGAGGTAAATTTCTGCTCTACACGTCTCAAAAATCTCTCAGCCTCACCTGTTGGAGGTCCCCCTACTGTTGTTGGTCTACCGGCTGCGGCTGGTGCGACCTATGGTCGAGGACGTCGCCTATTCCTCGCAAAATCTGTTGGGCGCACTGGTCCCACATATGCACACAACAAACACATATCTATCAATTACTCTAGTATACAAAAAAATGATATATATAAAAACAACATAAAAATTTTAAAAAAAAAACTTTGAAAAGAAAACTTACCTAGCTCTCCTCGTACCACTCCGGGACGCCCATGTCTAGGTCCCTGGAAAAGTCAATTCTGACATAGGGATAGTCCTATATTGTCGGAATCTGCCGATACCACCAATCAAAAAACTTGTCATCGAAGGCCTCAATAGTCCTCCCTCCCCCCTATCGCGGCAACAACGTCGCCCATCTATTCATTGTTGGAGAGGAGGCTACATGCCCTCGAACAATCTCCCTCGGACCCAGACTAGGTACCCTCTCGAAGAAGAAATCACAAAGGATAGTACCAAATCCAATTTTTTTGTGCCTCCACATCCGACACTCTGTCAACTGCCTTTTCATGCAGTCAAGTAATGTAGTACTCCAGTCAAAGATTTATGCATTTAAGCACTGAACTGCACAATTCATGTGTGCCCTGGAAGCCTGGTGTAAAGTTGCAGATCCAGTAATCCACCTAATGAGTAAAACTATTGCTTTCAGCGATAGGTTGTTGATCTTATGAACCGGCACCTGAGTACCCGCCATGTCAGTACCTGCCTCGCAATGGAGGTTAATCAACTATGCTATGTTGTGAGGCCCAGAAGGAAACATGCGAAGGTTGAATGGTTCCCCTCTCCTTGAGAGGCCAGTCAAAAAGTAGATATCTTCAGTCGTTGGAGTCAATGATTGTCCCTCAAGCATGAACGCCTCCGCGTTCGGGTGTCAGTAATCAATCAAGGCATTTAGCAGCCTAGGTTGTGCCCACATAAATGCACTCTGGAAGAACTTAAACAAGATACATTGGGCTAGGGAAGCTACCACATTAGGGTTATCTAAGATCACAGCATCAAATTCCTCATGCTCTCTCTCCCTCCAGTGGACATACATCCTACAATTGACAAGTCCAGGGGGGATTAGCCTTTTCATTTTTAAGTTTTTCTTATCTTAGAAGCTATACGCAGGCTATAATTCACACAGTCGTGTGTGCAAGCGTGCAGTCTTTCCTCTGCACTTGTGTTGTCCAAAGACAGCCCGCATATACGTAGGGTTGACCATTTTAAAGGTCGACACCCCCTCAAAAAACAAAAAGAAATGCTTAAATGACGTATTGAAATGAAAAGGGGGTTAGTATGTACTTACTTGGTCCAAGTGGAAGTTGGTTTCGTCCACTAAATCTCCTGGAATAAATTATATTCACAAAGGGGTATTTTTGGATTTTAGTCAATTTCTCAATTTGCAATAGTCATAATGAGCTGCCAGCTTCTATTTATAGACTTTTTGGCCACTTTTTGTCAATTTTTTGACCCTTTTTGTCATTTTTTCTAAATTGAAAATCATTTAGTATGGTTTTGGAGTTTCCTATGTATTGTTACGATAATTGTTACTTTGGGTTTTGGGAAACTTTTTGGAGATTTGGGTCTTTTTAAAAAAAAGGTCCTTTGGTAAAAAGTTATTTTTTTTCCAACCTGTTGCATTTAAGTTAGGATTCCACCTCTACTTTATGCATCTCGTTGTCTTTATCACTATGTCATAGGATCAATCCCACCGATTTGAGACATGAATCCATCATTGCTTCTCTAGAAGTGTCATATTTAAGTGGTATAACCTACCTTAACACGGATGCCCTAGGTAGATCCTGGTTGCATTTTGGTGTCCATGTCATCACTAATGAACATAGGCTCGGGAGTCCTTATTAGTTTATCATGATTATGATTTTGAGCCTCATTTTGCATGATGCATTATCACTCTTGACCTCACCCTCGGGACTCCCAAAACATAACGGGTCTTCTTTTATGCCCTTTTCAGACCCTCTAAAAATGAAAAGATTGTCGAGCGATCTTGTTGACCTTCACGCTCACTAAACTGAAATTTGAAGTCACGTATGTCTGGCGGTAGTTTACCCCTTTTTTCGGTTCGGAGGATCAACTGTACGAACAAAGGTATACTCTAGGAGCCTCAGTTCCCTAGAAGAGTATTATCAGGTATGATTTTAACCCTTTTTCGGGCTTGAGGGACTAAATTTACAAAAAGGAACCCCCACGGAGTCCATAGTTAAGCTCTTTTCAGACTCCCTAAAATTGAAAAGATCGTCGAGTGACCTTATTCTTTCACACTCGTTAAATTGGTCTAGAAGAACATTGAATAAGTCCTAGTGAAGTTGTTGCTCGAGCTTTGAAGGCCTCATATCTAGCCATTAGGACTTATTCTCTTCTTGAATATGGATACTATACATGTATATCTTTTTTATTTCAAGATGTAGATCTGTTGTGTATTGCTTGCGGCTACACTTTATATAGTTATATGACATGGATCTATAGTGTATTTGATTGGTATCCATGATTTTATTTCAATCTGAGCATGGGTATGCCCGCCTCGGTGATACAATTTTTATTTTGCAGATGGCACCTCCCGAATTCTAGTCCCTGGGCTCACTTGTTTGGTACGTTGGTGAAGATTGATAATGTATTTCGGCCATCAGATGCTCTTCTGACCTCACACATTAGGCGACATCTATTATAACCGTAAATTGCACCAGACATGCTTACCTAGCATCAGGCCATATCATTTGACTTCTTTGCCAATCCACTACTGAACAGCTTCTTAAAAAACACTAGTTTTAATTCATATGCTTCATGCTCCACTACTACACACGTGTGTACGCTGGATGACCCACTACAACCCGTGTATACCTAAAAAACACGAAAAAATGGAAAGGTGCAGATGGAACACACAGTTTTGGCTAAGTTAACTAAACTGACTGACCGTCCATAGTCAGTCACTCGACCAAATATCTAGACCTTTCTAGCCTATAAAAGAAGGGGTAGGGGTCCCATTTGAAAGGAGGAAAATCATATCAAAGAAACTATACCCGATTTAGTATTCCCCTTGCCCCAACCTTTTACAACTATTGTGTGAAGAGAATCATATATAGAAGCAATTGGAGCACAATTGAAGAGGATCCTAGGACCATATTCAAGGAGCAATGGTTGATCTCACTACTGTTAGGTTACTCTTGTGAGATTAATAAAAGAAGTACTTTTTCCGTCCCGCCATATGAGATTGTCAATATTTAAATTTGATTATATTTTGATAGAATCTCTAACCCATTAGTTTATAGATCATATGCATGTGGAGTTATTTTTTTGTATTTTGTGAATGCAAGTCAACGTTGGGAGGAGAGTTGCAGTCATGGAGCGACCAAGCATTAAAGGGATTGACATCAAACACGAAAACTAAGGTACAGTAACTAGATCTCTTTAACCTTGAATTTGCATATGAATAATGGAGTTTATGATTGGGATGTTGGTAGAAAGTAGGAGACTTTAGGTCATTTCTGCATGCATAATAAAACCCTTAATGGTTGTCCATAGGAGGGATTTCCCACCTGCAACAGAATTGGCGACCATACTGGGGAATCTCTAGGGTTTTCTAGGGATACTTTTTGGGTATTTTAGAATTGGTTTGTTACCTTTTTTCTAAGTTTTTTGCAAGAGTCTGAGCTTGTAGGGATTCTGGTTTTCCATACCAGTACTCCCTGCATGATTGCTTGGTTTTTTAAGTTTCATCTAGGGAATTTACAGAGGTATATGTGGCTTGCAGAAGCCATGACCGCGTATACATGTGCCCAACCTTTATACAGCCCGCATATATATGTTGTGTTGTTGAAGTGTCAGTTGTGTGCTTAAGTCTAGAAAAAAAAATGAGGCAGTCATCCTCTTTCCCTGTTAGGAATGATCCTTCTTAGGGGTTTCCTGGATTTGGTCATAGTCTTTGTCTTGCAGTCTATAGGATAGGAATAGCCTCATATTAGCTTTGTTTGATCAAAAGTTTCCTTACATTCTCTTTGCCAAAGTTATTTTCGCTATCTCTGAGGGACTCTGGTTTTCAGTACCAGTGCTCCCTGCATGTGTTTGATTGTTTTTTTTTTACTTTTTTGATCATTTATAGAACTATATGTGCCCTGCAGTAGTTCTGCATGCATGCATACACGCTATGCCTTTATACAGCATGCATATATACACTGGCTATTGTGGTGACAGTCGCATATCTGTGTTGGGGAGATTTTTTGAAAGAGAGAGACAGTCATCCTCTTACCTATAATAAGACAGTATTTTCAAGGGTATTTTTGGTCTCTGCCCTGGTCTCTATGATCACAGTTGGTAGCCTAGGTTTGACCATAGCATATTTTTCTTTTCATCAAATAGATTTCTTGAATTTTTTGTAATAGAGTCTTAGACAAATCTGTGAGTCTTTTTGAGATCAACCTTTTTTGAGATTTTGGTCAAGTGACTTTCTGCAATCCGCAGTAGGTCCAGAAGTGCTTTTTGGTTTCGGTTTTTTCTTCAATTTATCATTTTTCTTGCTTTAGAAGAAATAAAAGGAATCCATTTTTTCAATTCTAGTATTTTGAAGCATGTTGAAATTTTTTAATTCTTGGTTTGGTTAAAGAATCAGTTGTTTGCATTAATCAATAGGAAAAAGATTGTTTTCATAAGCTCTCGGCTGATTGAATTAGGACAATAAGTAGCTCGTAGTCGAGCGAAATCTTGTTTTGATTTTTTTAGTTAAAATATCTTAGAAAGAAAATGTTTGAAAAATTGGTTTAAAAAAACAAAACAAAAAAACTGAATTTGTCAAGAAGAAGTCATTTTGTTTCTAGCTTGTTGTTTATATTCTCTTTCATCTCTAAAAACATCACTAGTTTCACTTTCATAACCTTTGAATTAAGACAAGCCCAAAAAATTAACAATTAATGAAAATCAACTAGACTTTATGTTTTGTAGGGTACATAAACTAGTCTAGGCTAGAGCCTTGATTTAGGATTGGAGAGGAAACTCTTCAAGGCTGAAAAACAAACATAAGAGTCTGTGTTAGGGAGTGTCAAAAGTCCAATATCATAAAAGTTATCCGAGACCCCTCTCTAACATAGGGGCTAAACATGAGGTCGCGTAAGGAAAGGTAGAGGAGATAACCCCTCCAAAGTCGGACCAAACGTAGTGGGGAACGCATATAGAGGGCTTGTCTTGGGATTTTGTTGATTGCATTTGCCACGGAGCTTCGTGGGTCTTGAATCCATTTGAGGTCCTCAATCATCTTTCGGAACACTTTCTTTCGATACCCTTGATAGGTTTTGGTCTTGATACCCTACTCATTGCAGTCCACCCGACTGTCGACTGTACCCGCCTGGTAACTGTTTGCGCACGGGCAACCTAGTTGCCTATCTTTCTAGTGACTTACACAGGTGACTGTGGGGGTATACCACGATACCTAGGACAGAAATTGGGCCATTCTTTGCAGAGTATACCCGGAGGGTTCTTCCGTATTCGATTTTCACTTGCACTGGTAAGTTTCTCTAGTGTTGGTTATTGTAACTGTTCTTCCAACTAGTTAGTGACTGATTGTTTTATCTCATAGATAATTTTTAGTGTGTGTTGGTTTTCAAACAATTATAGATTTCCCTAGTGTGTCTTTCATTTTCTCACACAATGGAGGATCAAGAGTTCTACCAGTCGTGAAGGCTTCTGTGCCTACCACCGGTTGACCTCGAACCCCCCACCCCCCCCCCACCGCTAAGGTGAAAATTAGACCAGCAAAGGTCTTTTGAGACAACCGGGTTACAAGAAACTGTGCCGAACCCATCTTTGAAAGAAGAACTTTCATTTTTGGAGGAACCAATCATTTCTGACCTTGGAGCAGAGACTTTTGGTCCTTACAACCCTCCCATCACTGATCTATCAATGCCCATCGTCGTACAGGTTCTACTTTATTAGCGTCTGGTAGTGTCACCAGCAACAATTGAAGCACACGACGCCACTTCTTTAGGGAATATTGATATTTCCTTCATGACTGTCACTACTAGGGGTTTTCCACCTCCTAACCAACCGTTGTTGGTTTGGGCCACGATGGTCTCGACTTCTTCTACCTCGGGCAATGGTATGATTCCATCTATGGTGGAAATCACTGCTCTGTTTCCTCAGAACATGAAATGCTCTCCTTTCTCATACAGGATGCCTGGCTTTGATATGAGTATTGTACTTTCCTCCTCCACTCTACAAACTTTGGGTCTGGGGGCAGGGAGTTCCAATGCTCCTCTGCAAGGATATATTGGAGGAACGTTCACTCCCTTTATCACTTTCCCTTACAGCAGGGGTCATATACCCCCTTCGTCCCCCTCGCTCAGTGGTGTTCCTCAACACTCCGTCAGGCCTAATATAAACTTGTTTAGAGCATGTATTCAAGCACTTCCTCCTTATAATATGTTGGTTGGTTCGACACATTTCTCTTTTTTCGGCGCGTTTGGTAACAAATTTTTCTCGTCAGCTACCATTTCGGTTGGGGGAAACCCTGGTTATGGACAACCACATCCTGTACAGGGTACTATTCCTACACAAGGGGCACACTTAAGAGTTCCTTCCTCACAAGGATCTTGGAATCCATGGTAGGGACTAGTCCCCTTGCCAGGGATGTCAATCAGGGGAAACCCTTTCCATACCTAGTGGAACCCCAGTCAAGGCCCAATGCCTATGCCCATCGGATCGATAGGGGGAAACCCCTCCCAAAATCCTTGGAATGCGATGCAAGATCATCCCTTTACATCTTATTACGGGAACTAGAAGATGATGTCTCAACAAGTGCCCAATCCATACATTGGTCACAGTCATGGTTATTACCAGAGCCCTGGCCAACAACCTAACTTTTCCTGGCAACCTGGTGCCAGTCAAACCCCAGGATCATTTTTCCCCGGCTACAATCCACAACCCAAACTACCATTTCTGGAATACTTGCACTTGCCAGATTTGACAAGGCTCTTAAATGACCCCATCTGTCATGATCCCAATTGGCCTCCCATGCCAACCAAGTTTCCTTTGGACATTCCAAAGTTTGAGGCCAAGCCTAACGAAGATCTTGGTGATCAGGTGACTACCTTCCACCTATGGTGCTCATCCAACTCGTTAAGATACGACTCCGTTCAATTGTGATTTTTTCAATGCACTCTCATAGGGAGTATGGTGAAATGGTGCATTGAGCTCGACCGCTCATGATACTCTTCCTTCGGTGAATTGGCAATGGATTTCCTGAACCATTTAAAATTACCTGTAAGATATGACGCTAGCACCAAATTATTGGCCAATTTCGAGTAGACAAAAGAGGACCATATCTCGGATCATATTCGAGAATGGAGATGCCAGAAGAGTTTGATCAAAGTGACAGTCCCACCAGCATTCCTGCTAGAGTGGATCCTTAAGTCTTTGGTACCCCAATTATCTAAATATGTCGCAACGTCTGGAGTTCTTTCCGAGGAAGACGCAATAATGAGAGCACACCAGCTAGAGCTAATTTACTCTCAATCTGGTTTACTCTACGATATTTTTCTAGACGCACCGAGGTCAATCCTTGACAAAACAAGGCAAAGGTCTGGACCACATGCTGATGGCATTATTGCTTCAGCACAAACCAAGCAAATTGATCCGTTGTCAAATCAATTGCAACAATTGTCGATACAACAGACAACGGCCAGCCAAACCATTGGTTTGGTTATTCCCCCTACCCAAAAGTTGGATGTACATAGTGTGTAAATGACAAACCCAAAGGCCACCCAGCAGCCTAACGGAAAGAAGAAACAATGAAAAAAGGTTAAGGGGGATAAGAAACCCACCAATAATGCTGACAGGGGAAACACTGAAAATAAAAAGTCAAATTATCCTTGTAATCTTTGCAAGGAAGACCACCTGACCCATCAGTTCCCTCGGCTTGCAGAGGCCCAGAAGTTATTGGGACAGCAACAACCTGTCATGTTAACGAACCCATTCCCACATAGGAAAAATATAACTCAAGCCTCCTCAATCACGGAAGGGGGCAGTCAAGAACACCCTCCATCTTCAAGTAATCCTTCGTCCGCAAATGTGTATATGATGAAAAGTGATGCCTATATAATGACTAGAGCACATGATTACAAAAAGCCAGTCACCTCTGAGAAGGGTAAAGAAGCCGAAAACCCACCTCTTCATCTTTAGATTGAGAAGACGTTGGGAGAAACAATGACGCACATCCCAAAAGGTACGTTCAAGAAAGCTTCTTACAACCCAAACGCAAGGTCTGCCAAGAACTACTCTATGGTGGAGGATTTATCACAAACCCCTTGTGCGATGTCTGCTTTGGAAGTCCTCCAGAGTTTCCCTTCCCAAAGAAAGGCCATGTTAGTTGCCTTAGGCTCTACCAAGACTTGTAATCCAGGAAAAATCATGCTTGATATCTCTAACTTAAAACCTCGTCTTCCTTACCACGTCACTTTCCAGATAGTAGTGGCTTATACCACGAAACTGTTTACCCGGAATATTTTTCGTACAGTGGTGGATGAGGGTGCCTCGACATGCGTGATGTATTTGGCATGTTGGAAGGCCATCGTCCAACCCGTTTTGTCTCCGTCACCTAATATACTTACAACTTTTGACAGACATTCTTTTCGACCATATGGGATCATCCCCTCTTTCCCCGTGCAGTTAGGGGGAAAAACCGTGTGTCTCGAAGTTGAAGTGGTCGATGCATCCCTCGACTACAATATGTTGTTAGGCAGGATTTGGACCTACGCTATGCAAGCAGTGGTCCCGACAGTGTTTTGGTTCTTGTTGTTTCGTCACGAGGGTCGTATTGTGACCATTGATCAGTTATCCTTCTCCCGTCTTGACCCTTCATCGGGAGTCTCCATAGTACTGATGATTGATAACCCCCAACCTAGCATCGTCAATGTGGGGATTGGTTTGTGCCCATCATTGTTGGTTACTTTCGATTACCCACCTCTGACCAACAATTCCCATTATATGACGGTCGTCCCCGACCAACCTCGGGCTGAAATTTTTCAAATCTCTTTGTTTCGCACAACGTACTTTCACGATCTATGGACCCTTCCTTCCCCATCCACTACGATGGAAGGGAAAAATCACCATGGCATGGCCATTCCTTTTTCCGTGGAATAAGTTGCATACTCGATCATTCAACAAGATTCTATCGACCCCGATCCGACTCTAGCACAAGATTTAGATCCGGTGCTCGAGCCTATTTGGGCTCAAAGTTCCCTTGTTGATACAGATTCTTTAGACATAGTCTTCCCTTAAGACGAAGCGATTATTGAGGGAATGAATAGTCTGAACAAACCCTGGGATGATCTTCATAATAGATCCTACTTTCTTTGAGAGTTAAGATGAATTGAAGCAGGAGAATTCACTCTGACCATGAATGGAGATAAAGATTGTCCTATCAATCCTTTGGAAACACACATGGTTTACACTAGAGGAAATATGGCCACAATAGCCGAGACAATACCTATTGACATCTCCAGAATGCCTGGCATCATGGAGAATATCTCCATCGGAGCGGACTGCTCCCCCGAGGAAATTCAAATCTACGCAGATTTATTTAAAGAATTATGTGACGTCTTTGCCTAGTCTTATGAAGAAATGCCAGGCATAGACCCAAGAATTGTTGAACATGAAATCACGACTTATCCTGATGTCAAGCTGGTCTGGCAGAAGCTTCGTTCGGTCAATCCTAGGAAAGCAGCATTTATCAAGGCTGAATTAGAGAAACTACTTAAATTTGGTTTCATCTGCCCCGTCCAATTGACTCAATGGGTGTCGAATCACGTGCCAGTCAATAAAAAATAGGCTATGATTCGTGTATGCATGGACTTCCATGATCTGAACAAGGCCTGCCCCAAAGTTAATTTCCCCATGCTATTTATTGACCAGATAGTCGATGAATGTGTAGGATGCGAGGCCTTTTCGTTCATGGATGGTTTTTCGAGATACAATTAGATACAAATCAAACCCGAAGACCAACACAAAACCGCTTTCATTTGTCCATGGGGTACATTCGCTTATCGTAAGATGCCTTTTGGTCTGAAAATTGTTGGGGCTACGTTTTAGCGTGCCATGTATTTTTCTTTCCACAACCACAAACATATAGTTGAGGCTTATCTCGATGATTTAGCGTCATGATCTTGTAAGAGATTTGATCATCTGGAACACCACCAGCTTATCCTTGAACGGTGTTGCTACTACCAAATCCACTTGAATCCAAACAAGTGTAGTTTTTGTGTCACATCAGGTCGTCTGCTAGGTTTCATCATTTCAACAACAGGGATCATGGTCGATCCTCTCAAGGTTGAGGCAATGGTTCAATTGCCTCCCCCGTTCACCATACCTTAGCTTCAGAGACTGCAAGGTTTTATGCGTTTATTGAAGAAATATGTTCCTTTTCATTGGGATAAATCCGCTCAACGCTCTTTCGCAGCATTGAAAAGCACCCTCATATCAACCCCTCTGCTTCGGCCACCCAATTATAATAAATATTTCCTATTATACTTGGTCATTATAGAGTCGACCATCGGTATGGTCTTAGTTCACGAGGATGATTTACTCTCAAAATACATGATTTATTACCTGAGTCGAGGCCTAGTTGGACCGGAACTCAATTATTCCCATATCGAAAAGCTTGCATTGGCAGCAGTTCATGCTGTCCAATGGTTCCGTCATTATATTTTGTTTCGCAATACTACCTTCATTGCCATCATGAATCCATTTCAATACATATTGACACAATGAGTCATCGGTGGAAAAATCAGTAGATGGATAGTTATCCTGCAAGAATTCGACTTGGAATTCGTTTCGGTGAAAAGAAAAAAATCGATGGTCTTCGCGGAACTCATATAGGAACTTATGGTTGAATCAGGTGATGTTATACCTGATGATTCGCCTATCAAAGGAGACATGTTTTTTATCGCATCTTCTGACCCCTGGTATGGAGATGTGCTAGTCTATCTCCAGACTTTGAATTTTCCCACCTCTGCTTCTCGTGATGAGATTCGTTGTATACACCATCAAGCTAAGAAATATCTCATACTTGAGGACACATTGTATCGTCAAGGTGTCGACTGCATCCTTCACCGCTGTCTCACTCATGAAGAAGCGAAAATCGTGCTTAATGATTTCCACACTGGAGCATGTGGTGGTCATTTTTCTAGGTTGGCAACAGCCCAAAATATTTTACGAGCAAGTTACTTCTAGCCAACATTAATCAAAGATTGTGTTGAATCGGTCAAGAAGTGCCACCCATGTCAGATCTTCTCTCAGAAGATGAGGGCACACCCCACTCCCATGTTTCCCATTATTACCGTTGGTCCCTTCATTAAATGGGGTATTGATTACACTACATGCAACCCCCCTTCAGCAAGGGGGCACCACTATATCATCGTAGAAGTAGACTACTTCACCAAGTGGGTCGAAGCTATGCCAACATTCAAAGATGACGGGGAGACAACAACTCTCTTTTTGTTCAACTAGATAATAGCAAGGTTCGGCGTCCCGAGAGAGATTGTCACTGACCATGGAAGTCACTTTCAGAAAAAAAATGATGATCGAGTTAACATCAAATCTTGGGTTGAGGCAGGAACATTCATCACCTTATTACCCCCAATAGAATGGTCAGGTGGAAGCTGTAAATAAATCTATTAAAACCATTCTATAGCGAACGATCAATTCGGCCAAGTCAAATTGGCATTTGATGTTATATTCGACATTATGGGCTTACTGAACATCTATTAAGATTGCATATGGTTTCTCACCTTTTCAACTCCTTTACGGGCTGGAAGCAGTCCTGCCTATAGAATGCCAGATCCCATCGTTAAATTTGGCAGTATGGTTATTGCCAGATACTTCACCACTTGAAGAATGGTTACTATACCTCGAACAACTCAATGAACAACATCGTGACGCGGCCTTTTCTAACGAGGCTCACAAAAAAAAATTCAACTGTCAGTATGATCGGTCCGTTCATCCTCATATTTTCTCTGAACGCAACCTTGTCCTAGTCTATGACCAAGATAAGGACCCCCTGGGGAAGGCAAGTTCAAACCCATGTGATTCGGACCTTTCATCATGAAATAAGTACTACAGAAGGGTGCTTATCATCTAGTGGAATTTGAGGGAAATGTTTTGGTGGAGCCTAGAAATGGGCTCTACCTCAAGAGGTATTACTCATAGGTGGGTCACCTTGGGTGATTTTTTGTAATATATGTATAGTCTGTGTACTATTACTTTTTGGGTTTTTGGTTTTATGGATGTGTCGTTTTTTATGTCATCTTATTCATTGTGGCAGATGTCAAGTGAATCATAGGTGTTCATTGGATTCATGGATGGCGCTAGCCGACACACTCAAAGGCTTTCCTCCACAGCTTGGGTGATTTTCACACCTCAGGGCCAGTTGCTATATTTAGGAAGTATATGTTTAGGCGACACCACAAACAATGTTGCCAAATACATCTCAGTTATTGAGTTACTTCATGATGCTTTGTCACTTGGTATCTCTCACCTTCAGGTCTATATAGACTCTCAGCTGGTTGTGTCTCAGTTAAATGGAGTATACCGTGTTCATGATCCTACTCTACTCTGACGATTCCTTAGGGTATGTCTCTTAGAATGATGCTTTGATTATATTACATATTTTCATATTCCTAGGAGTATAAATCAAGTTACAAATACTCTAGCTAATCAAATATTGGATTGGCATCTTGCACACATGTAAGAAAGACACACACATGCACATGTAAATATATTTGTAAAGTAGATTTAATCCGTACGACATAAAAAAATCCATATATAATATCAAAAATATCAGAGTATATGGGTGGGCACAAGCACCTCAAAAATACATTGAGTAGAAATTCACGGGGCTTATGCCCTCAAAAATATACAAGTAGTTCCCTCGGCACGTAAGTTGTCTAGCCTAACTAAGGACGGGGCATGTTGGCCCTGTTATAATGATCAACGGCGTTTGCCAAACGCCAAAAAAGTCAGATCCACGTCTATGGTGCCCCCACTACATGAGACTGCATGGATGGCAGCAAATCCTCGATCTCTGCAATGGGGACTGTGCGAGTAAGCGAGGTAAATTTTCTATCTAACCGTCTCAAAACTCTCTCAGCCTCACCTGCTGGAGGTCCCCCTGTTGTTGCTAGTCCGCCGGCTGCGGCTAGTGCGGCCTCTGGTCGAGGACGTCGCCTAGTCCTCGCAAAATCCGCTGGATGCACCAGTCCCACATCTGCACATAACAAATGCATATTTGTCAATCACTCTGGTATACAAAAAATTGATATATATAAAAACAACATAAAAATTAAAAAAAAAAAAACTTTGAAAAGAAAACTTACCTATCTCTCCTTGTTTGGGTCCTTGGAAAAGTCAATTCTGGCATAGGGATAGTCCTCTATTGTCGGAATCTGTCGAGACCACCAATCGAAAAACCTATCGTCAAAGGCCTCAATAGTTCTCCCTTCCTCCTGTCATGGCAACAACGTCGCCCATCTATTCACTGCTGGAGAGGAGGCTACATGACCTCGAACAATCTCCCTCGGACTCAGACTAGGTACCCTCTTGAAGAAGAAATCACAAAGGATAGTACCAAATCCAAAGTTTATATGCCTCCACATCTGACACTCTGTCAACTGCCTTTTCATGCAATCAATTAATGTAGTACTCCAATAATATTTGTGCATTTAAGCATTGAACCGCACAATTCATGTGTGCCCTGGAAGCCTGGTGTAAAGTTGTGGATCCGGTAATCTGCCCAATGAATAGAAATATCTCTTTTAGTGATAGGTTGTTGATCTTATGAACCGGCACCTGAGTACCCACCATGTCAATACCTACCTCGCAATGGAGGTTAATCAACTCTGCTATGTTGTGAGGCCTAGAAGGAAACGTGCAAAGGTTGATTGGTTCCCCTCTCCTTGAGAGGCCAGTCAAAAAGTAGATATCTTCAGTCGTTGGATTCAACGACTGTCCCTCAAGCATGAACGCCTTCGTGTCTGGGTTCCAGTAATCAATCAAGGAATTCAGCAGCCTAGGTTGTGCCTACATAAATGTAGTCTGGTAGAACTTAAACAAGTCACATTGGGCTAGGGAAGCTACCACATCAAGGTTATCTAAGACCGCAACATCAAAGTCCTCATGCTTTCTCTCCCTCCAGTGGACATACATCCTGCAATTGACAAGTCCAGGGGGTATTAGCCTTCGCATTTTTTAATTTTTTCTTATCTTAGAAGATATATGCGGGCTATAATGCACATAGTTATGTGTGCACGCGTGCAGACTTTCCTCTGCATGCGTGCACACGTCTGTTGTCCTAAGACAGCCCACGTATACGTAGGACTGACCCTTTTAAAGGTCATCGCCCCCTGAAAAAACAAAAAGAAATGCTTAAATGACGTATTGAAATGCAAGGGGGGTTAGTATGTACTTACTTGGTCCAAGAGGAAGTTCGTTTCATCCACTGAAGCTCCCATAATCAATTATTTTCACAAAGGGGTATTTTTGGCTTTTAGTCAATTTCTCAATTTGCAATAGTGATAATGAGCTGCCAGCTTCTATATATAGACTTTTTGGCCACTTTTTGTCAATTTTTGGACACTTTTTGTCATTTTTTCTAAATTTAAAATCATTTAGTATGGTTCTGGAATTTTCTATGGATTGTTACGATAATTGTTACTTTGGGTTTTGGGAAACTTTTTGGAGATTTGGGTCTTTTTTTTAAAAAGGTCCTTTGGTAAAAAGTCATTTTTTTTCCAACCTGTTGCATTTAAGTTAGGATTCCACCTCTACTTCCCGCATCTCATTGTCTTTATCACTACGCCATAGGATCAATCCCATCGATTTGCAACACGAAACCATCATTTCTGCTCTAGAAGAGTCGTATTTTAATGGTAGAACCTACCTTAACATGGATGCCCTAGGTAGATCCTGGTTGCATTTTGGTGTTCGTGCTGTCACTAATGACCATAGGCTTGGGAGTCCTTATTGTTTTATCCTGATTACGAGTTTGAGCCTCATTTTGCATGATGCATTATCACTCTTGACCTCACCCTTGGGACTCCCAAAACATAACAGGTCTTCTTTTATGCCCTTTTCAGACCCTCTAAAAATGAAAATATTGTCGAGCGATATTGTTGACCTTCACGCTCGCTAAACTGAAATTTGAAGTCACATCTGTCCAGCGATAGTTTACCCCTTTTTTGGTCCGGACGGTCAACCGTACGAACAAAGGTATACTCTAGGAGCCTCAGTTCCCTAGAAGAGTATTCTCAAGTATAATTTTAACCCTTTTTTGGACCTGAGGTACTAAATTTACGAAAAAGGAACCCCCACAGAGTCCATAGTTAAGCTCTTTTCAGACTCCATGAAATTGAAAAGATCGTCGAGTGACCTTATTCTTTCACACTCGTTAAATTGGTCCAGAAGAACATTCCCGACGGAGTCCATAGTTAATCTTTTTCCAGACTCCTTAAAAATGAGAAAATTGTCGAGTGATCTTGTCTTTATCACACTCGTTAAAATGGTTTTGAGTAGACGTCTGGTCGGTGCTAGTTTACCCCTTTTTCAAGCCGACTAGACTATATTCGAAAAAGGTACCCCAACGGAGTCTCCTTTTACGCTTTTTCAGACTCTCTAAATATGAAAAACCGTCAAGCTTACCTTCTCTGGGCTCGTTAAAATTACCTCAAATGATGTTACCATTGTGTGTCTTATTAATCGTGTTTGCATACATGTATATTTTCCCTAATGTCGGCTCCATGTTGCTCTCAAATGAACCATCTGAAGCATTCCTTATACGCAAGCCCTGTAGTTCTTTGCCTTTATGTCTTGACACCTTTGGCCCATGGAGGATTTTTCACGAGTGTCCTTTTCCTGCATATGTCCCTTTTCCCTGAGCATCCATGTGTTATGTGCACTTGGAAATATTATATCTATGACACTCGATCCTCCTTTCTAACATAGCATTATTTTATTCTTTTTCAAGCTTTCCAAAATTATTGAAAAAGACAAAAAAATCAAATATACCCCAAAAAGAGGAAGGGAAAAGTATTTTCTTTTTATTGGCAGCACAATGAGTCGCCCTTGGACAAAGCACATCCTTTCATTTGTTTGTAATGCCTTGGGATTTAACATGACCTTAGGAAGTTGTTCTCACTACATAGAGTTGTGTCCTCCTCCATTTGGTCATTCTTCCAAACATATGGAGAGTTTGCGGTGCCTCCTACATCGTGAACTTATGTCAAAATATCATACTGCTTGAGTCTCATGTTATGTCATGATATTGTCCAAGGAAAGTTATTACCAATCTTGAGTCAACCCCCTCTGTAGATTGTCTCTTACCCTCATGTTCGTTCATCCTGAAAACCCAATCAAGTCTTTGTTCGAAATCCATGAAGCCCTCAACCTGATCATCAAAATCCTCTAGTCCATTCCTGACAAGTCATCGAAGACCTCTGGGTGGTCAAGTCATACACTCGTATTACACTCCTACCCGAGTTGTGAAGATTTTGAAGCTGTTGCTTGAGATCTAAAGGCCTCATCTCTATCCATCAGGCCTTATTCGCTTCTTGAAGATGGATACTGTACATGTATATCTTTTTTTTATTTCGAGATGTTGATCCATTGTGTATTGCTCACGGCTACACTTTATATAGTTGTATGACATGGATCTACAGTGTATTTGATTTGTAGCCATGATTTTATTTCATTCTGAGCATGGGTATGCCCGCCTCGGTGAGACAATTTTTATTTTGTAGATGGCACCTCCCGAATTCTGGTCCCTGGGCTCACTTGTTTGGTATGTTGGTGAAGATTGATAATTTATTTCGGCCATCAAATGCTCTTCTGACCTCACACATTAGGGGGCATCTTTTATAACCCTAAATTGCACCATACATGCTTATTTGGCATCAGGCCATCTCATTTTACTTCTTTGCCAATCCACTATTGAACAGCTTCTTAAAAAACACTCTTTTTGAAGGCATGTGTGCCCTACTCCACTACTACATGTGTGTGTACACTGGTTGGCCCACTACAGCCCGCGTATACCTAAAAAGAAAGAAAAAATGGAAATTTGCAAATGGAACACACATTTTTGGGCCAGTTAACTAAACTGACTGACCATCCATAGTCGGTCACTCAACCAAATACCTATCCCTTTCTAGCCTATAAAAGAAGGGGTAGGGGTCCCATTTGAAAGGAGGAAAATCATAGCAAAGAAACTATACCTGATTTAGTATTCCCCTTGCCCCAACCTTTTACAACTATTGTGTGAAGAGAAGCATATACAGAATTAGTTGGAGCACATTTGAAGAGGAGCCCAAGACCAGATTCAAGGAGCAGTGGTCGATCTCACTATTGTAAGGTTACTCTTGTGAGATTAATAAAAGAAGTACTTTTCTCGTCCCGCCATATGAGATTGTCAATATTTAAATTTGATTATATTTTGATAGAATATCTAACCCATTAGTTTATATATCATATGCATGTGAAGTTCTTTGTTTGTCTTTTGTGAATGCAAGTCAACATTGGGAGGACAGTTGCAGTCAAGGAGTGACCAAGCGTTAAAGGGATTGACATCAAACACGGAAATTGAGGTACAGTAACTGGATCTTTTTAACCTTGAATTTGCATATGAATAATGGGGTTTATGATTGGGATGTTGGTAGAAAGTAGGAGACTTTAGGTCATTTCTACATGCATGATAAAACCCTTAATTATAGTCCATAGGAGGGATTTCCCACCCACAATAGGTTGGAGACCCATGATGTATATACAATGGGGTATATGAACCCTGCAGCACGTAATTTGTCAATTTCGGCTTGGATGGTTGTTTCTTTGGATGGGTGTAGTGGGTGTTGCTTTTGTCGCACAGGTGTGATATCAGGCCATGTGTCTATACAATGTTCAACAATAGAAGGATTGAGGTCGGGCATCTCTGTGTATGACCAGTAAAAAATGTCTTCAATCTTGACAGTGGGGAAAATGCTTGCCATGTTGCTTTCTTCAAAAGCGTCGGGGGCGGGGATAAGGTTATTGAACCAGTCTATATGCCCTGATGGGATAAAATATTTGGTTTTGATTTTGTAGATGGAGTCTTGGATAGGGGGCTCAAAGGATTCCTCCAAGAGAAAGAGCGCTTTGTGATGGAGCGCATTCCATGGGAAATTGAGGGTAGTCAATTCCTCGAGGATGTCTTCGTCGCAATGGAACTAGCGAGAATATAGAAGATCCAGGGGAGTAACATTGGTAATTGTCACCATGTGGTTGTCTTCTGGTGGTGAATATGTAGAGGGGGTGGTGTAAGGAGGTTGTGATGGTTTTCTCAACATAAACTAGATATCAAGATATTGTGGGTTAAAAATTGTAGTCGGGCATAAGATTTCCGTGGGGAAATGGACTGGAGAATTGGGGGGATTTGGGGGTAAATATTCATATAGGTTATCCATGAACCATAGAGGAGTGGGAAGTTCCTCGGGATTAGGAGAGATAATATGAACGACATCAAGGGATGGAGTAGGGGTAATCACTGGTACCTCTGGCGGTGGGGGAGGTGTAGGATTTTGAATAAGGGTCATTTGGCGACGCCTATATTCAATGATCGTAGGACAGTGGTATGTGAAATGGTTAAGTGATTGACAGAGAGAGCAAGGGAATATCATATGTTCATTAACTGAGGTAATGACATAGTGGATGTCATTAATAGGAGTACAGGATGATGCAAATGGAGTGGAGTCTTGCTGAAATATTTGGCGTATTGTCGTTACCGTCTGTCGAAATTGAGGTAGCACAGGGCACTGGTGGGTGTAATGGAGATACTTTGAACAGATGGTATAGGAAAATTTGGTTTGCAACCCTGTGTTACCTATATTCGGGGATGTGGTGGTAGTACTAGGTGTTTTGGGTGAAGCGACGAGCAGTGTGGTCACTCAAGGAAGTTGGATTAAATTTCGTAACTCGGGGAGAGAGAGACATTGATTGGTGGGGTGTCCTTATTTATCACATAGTGCGCAACGAAGTTGAACTCGGGGGGGAAGTGGAGCAATGGGATCTTTCTTCTTCCTTCTGCCCCCTGTTGTAGCGGTGGCGCTAGCGAGTGGGGGTGAGGGTGGTGTGGTCAGAGTGAGGACTGGGATCTGCATTGGGATTCCCTCTGTTTGGGGAGGGAGGGATGGTTGAGGAACCATCTCAGGTGGGTGAATATTCCAAAATGGGATGGAAAGCACCATGTTAGGTAGAGTAAGTGTTCCAACTACCTAGAAATCTTTTACACCTGGTGGGGGGTAGAAGAAGGGGATTTGAGTAATGGCTTGGGGGACTATCTCCCAAACTGGGATGTGGCCCTGGGGGAGAGGGAAATCCAGAACAAGTGGTGTCGAAGGGTTCTTCGGGGATTCCTGAAGTAGGAATTATGTGACTAGTGGGACGTCAAGCAGTGAAGAAGCCTTGGTGGGAGGAATGGTATTGCCAGCTTCAGTTCCATTGGAAGAGATGACACATACTTGAGTTGAGGAGTGTATGAGTGGGGGTGCCCCGTGGTATGTCCCTAGCAATGATGGCTCTTTGAAAATTTTGGGGCCCATCTCGATGAGTGGGTAGGCATCGAAATTAGTGTGGACAAAAGGTAGGATGTTATCGATGTTGAAGGAAGGTTTAGGCTCGTAATGTGATACCTGATCGATGGTGATGATATTCCCATTGTGGGGGAACATCATCGTTCGGAACACAGAAGAGGTTACTACCTTCATAGCGTACATGTAGCTACGTCCGAACAAGATATTGTAATCGAGCAGGGCATCGATAACTTCAATGTCGATAAGGATGGTTTTTCCCCCGAGTTCAACATGGATATTTTGAAAGAGGCCTTCAAGAGAGGATGGTCATCCATAATAAGCTCTCAAATTGATGGCGGATGGCATTAGCTCAGGAGAGTCAAGTTTCTTCCATACAGTTTTGGACATGATTCATGTGGATGCACTTTCATCAATGATACAGTGATGAACTGTGATGTTCCGAATTTTGACTGGTATCTGGAAAGCTACCAAAGCGAGGAGACGGGGTTCCCCACAATCTAGATCAAATGTGATGAGTCTAGTATCAATAAGGTCAACTGCCCCCAGGGCGGAAAGTAGTGACTTCCATTGAGTGGGACAGGTTTGAAGGACTTCCAAGACTGACATGGCAGTAGGGGATTACACCAAGTCATCGACCAAACTGTAATTGTGTCTTGCCCTAGCTTGAGGGTTGTTTACATTCCGTTGTAATGGGATACGAGGAATGCGAAAGGGTGGTTTAGTGTTAGGGCGTGGAATCATCAAAGGTGGTCCAGCTATAATTGGAACTGCTTTCAAGGTGGTGGGATTAGATTCAGGGGGTGCATTGTATTAACGACTGTGCATTTGTAGAATAATTTCCTCTTCACTAGTGAGGAGGATAGTGTGATCTGTAGGAGTGTCAGGGTTTTGATATTGTCCCATATGTAGTGGGGTAGGGTGAATTTCTTGTTGGGTGTTCATCACACCTTGGAGTGGAATAGGTTTTTGCAACACTGATGGGGGTGGTTGTTGCACATACTATTGTGGGGCCTGCTGAGGGGCAAGAGGTACTAGGTGACTAGGTCCATTCGCAGATTATTTCATCTGTTTAAAATTGGAAATTTGGAGGCATTGGTGAGTATAATGGCCATATTCACCGCAAAGGGTGCAAGGGAAGTTTGCTTGGAGGTTATTTTTATTCTTTCCTTGGCGTTTGTTGTTATTTCCCCCTTGGGGGTTTTGGTTCCCTTGATTATGGTTGCCCCCAGCAAGTTGGTTTTGTTGGGGGTTATTTCCCCCTGGTCTTGGATTAATATTGTTTCGGTTTTTTCCTTTCTTCTTGGAATTATTCGACTGATTGGTTGGATTTTCCATATTTAGTTGTTCAAAGTTTTGAAATTGTTGAATGGGAGAGGGTTGAACAAATTTAACCCCAACATGTGGTTGTCCTTGTGGTGGAGCCATGGGTTGTGTAGGACCAGGAAATGGGAAGTACAAATTATTCTATGGCAATGATCTATATGGTACATAGGAAGGCGTGATTCTTTCACTAGTGCTTAGGGTGTAAGCTGAGGTATAGGGGGTACCAAAACTGGGTTGAACAGTCGGGTGCATCATGGGTGTTGATGCGGGTCCACTCATGGGTGTAGGGGGCACAATAGAGTATGGAGGCTAATAAGGTGGGGGAGGCTAACCAAGGGTTCCCCCATATATCGATGATATTGGGGTGTATCGTACATAGGTTGAGGTTCGATGTACGGATTGTGATGTGTCATGGTACCAATCAATCCATCCACTGAGTGGGACATCCCAGGTTTGTCTTAGCCAAATGGTATGGGTCTTGGGGCGTCAGGTAGTACCATATGTAAGTATCCTGACTGTGCATAGATGAGGTCGTATTGTTGAGCTTTGTTGATGGCTTCATCTTCAAACTAGGGGAAGGTGGAAGCCACATCTTTGGAAAGGAGGGAGACAAGTGATCTGAGAAACCAATCAAGACATTGTTTCTTAATGGTTTCTTCTTTGCATAAACTACGTCGTCGATGCCATTCGTGAATGTGGTCGGTGATATGGGTGGTTGAGGATTTTTTAATATCATAGAGTAGTTTGAGATTGTTTTCATGGCAGATTGGTAGTTGAAATAACGTAAAAAATTCTTTGGCCAATGATTCAAAAGTCACATGGGACCCTGACTTTTTGTCTACATACCACTTGGTTGATGGGCTAGTAAGTGTGTGTTGGAATAACCTTAATCAGACGGAGTCGTCCATAATGTTGTTTGAAGAGAACCATAAGTGGAAGGTCATAACATGGTTGGCAGGGTCGTCTCCTACCTTTTCTTCAAATTTCGGGATGTCTGAAGGTAGTTTGGTAGGCATTGCAGGCCATGTGGGGTTGTGCAATATACGATCATTCGTGAGCTTGTTCAAATACAGTATGTCGAGGGAGGCCAAGTATGGCATCTAAAGTGGTGGTGGAGGATTAGTTCCAGCCATGGTGTGAGTAGTTTGTGTACCTGACCCGTGAGGGGGGTGAGGTGGGTTTGTACTTCCCCCTTGGGAAGAATTTTTCCCCCTCGCTTCCTTGTAAAGGAGAGTAAGTGGAGGGTTGGCCTTGGGAAGTGGACCGAAGTAAAGTGGAACCAAGAAAAGATGATCCCAATATAGTAGCACTCCCAGGGGTGTGAGAGGGTTGAGCCAATGAGTTGGCAAGACTAGGAACTCCCTCTAGAATAGGAGGGAGATTTAGAAAGCATCTGGAACGACGGGGATTCTGTGGATCCCCTATGATGTCCGACTAGAAAAGTGGATGTGTGCAAATGGTGGCTCACAAGAGCATCATACATAAATCAAATAAGTATACATGTGGGTAGGTGGATTTTGTTTGCATGGGAGAAAAAAGAAAACAAATGCTCATGTCCTAAAACACGTAACGTCCTTCCTCTCAAATAGCACCGGACCTTCCAATAGCACTCAACAGTGGGGTCTGAAGCCACCGGAAGAGGAACTAGTGAAGGATGAAACAATCGGTTATAATAAGGGGTAGAGGGTGAATATCCCGAAAGAGCTGGAGATATTTCCCAATAGCCACACAAAATCTGATCAAGGTGCAATTGCAGCCCATAATTGCCACCTAGGTAGATGTCCTAAAATTTGGTCACTAGGTACCTCGGTCAAAGTGTGGCATTTAGATTTTCAGCCTCAAAAATGGGTCACGGGATGGATCACGTCCAAGAGGTGGGTGCCTCAAGAGGCGAGACACAAAACAACCAGACCTCAGAATTCAAATCTTCATGGGTATCTATGTGCCTTATGGTGTAGGAACACTTGACTTGGAGGATTTTAAAGTTCCCTATTTGTCAACTTCTAATGTTTGATGATGTGAGAACTAGATAATGGGGAGTTTATTTGGATGCCTATCCCTGAGATCCTACCTAGACTAAAAATTTCCTTTGGCACCTCATGTGGAGGAAAACTTAGTGAGTTTTTAGAAAATTTTAGATGTGGTTGTTTGAGAGATTGGGGGTATGAACCAATCTAATTTGAATTAAGTGGGAGTGGATAATTCCTTCAAGAAATAGTGGGACATTTCGGAATCCCTTTGGACTAACTGTACGAAAAAGGAACTGAGAGAGTTCTCTTTTAAGTGTTTTTCCAAACTCTATAATCATGAAAAACCTTTGATTTTTCTTTCTTTGGAATCATAAAACAAACATTGAAAGACCCATATGGGACCTGAGTTTTCTTTAAGTGTTTTTCAGACTCTCTAAACATGAAAAACCCCTGAGTTTTATTTCTTTGGACTCGTTAAATAAACATCGAAAGGCCCATATGGGACCGAACCACTCCTTCCTAGGGTTCGTTAAACATACTCTGAGGGACTCGTCCGAAGGATGAGCTTATATTAACAAGCATATGTGATCATCTTCAAGCTTGCGTAAAAATAAAGAGGTACTTGACAGAAATGGTGGGGGGGAAATTGGGAAAGAATTGTATCTAAAATTGTATTCTGTGGAAGTGTCACTTTTGAACATGACACCCTTTCACTCGCCTTGTGTCTAGGTTGGAAAAACCACTTGTCTCCTGATCATACTCCTTTATAAGATTACAAATCAATCTGTGATCCCTGTTGTTGAGTCAGTGTTTCCAAGACAGTTGTCGTGTCATCAATATGTTCAAAAAGATGTCCAACCTGAAAAGCCTTCTATTGCGTCGGCCATTTCTGCAGTCTTAAAGCCTTCTATTGCGTCGTCCATCCCTAAGTCAGTCCTGAATCACTTGTTACTCTGATCCACATCAAATCTTGTTACTTGTTTCGTGTCATTGATGTGGGATACATTAAGGCCCTCCTGTGACGAGTTTTTTTTCCTGTCGACTTCAACTCATTATCCAGGAATTAGACTTAGAAACCAATTGGTACCTTGGAACTTGCATGCCTCAATGGCAGGTTTCCTCGCTTTCGACAGTGGGTTTTCATTATTGACCCCTGATCAGGAGATTCCACCGAGTGTTTGACTTCAGCTCATTTATTCACATTCGTTGGATTGTACTAGTGTACCTTGGGAGTCATTGACATTAATGGTGATTTCCCTCGCACTTGTTAACGGTATACACTAATGATTGGTAATCAAGTGGTTTCTACCATGTTAGACTTCAGCACATGTATTCACATGGTTAGATTCGTACTATAGAGTGGTGGAGATGAAGACCCTGGATATTTTCTGACAGATCCAGGTTGCGTTGGAGTATGTTCAGTGTACTGTTGCATAGATCCACATTGTATGTCTAGTGGCTATGTTCAAATTTGAGTCTTTAACACATAGATCCACAGTGTATTTTTGGTGGCTATGTTCAGATTTGAGTCATATTGACATGGATCCACAGTGTATGTTT
>ML793497.1:317934-340190 GCA_009831015.1 Picea engelmannii | reverse complement strand
CCCCAGAAATTTTACACAGGTCCTGGAGAGATGCATTGAATATATTGGATCAAAATAAGGAGAGTCATCAACAAAGTAAAAGTATCATTTGGAATATCTTTACTTCCAAGAAAACGGAAAAATGGAGAAGATCATGCAAATGGTTTTTGATCTATTTTTTAACAAATAGTTAGTCACTAAGAATTAGGAAATCACCAACCATCTTAAGATTGGTAGTTTTGTATAAATATAACTTTTCAAGACTAAGACTGGGCTTTTTCTGGATGGGATTGTAAAGAGAAAATTTCATTTTGCCAAAATTAATACAATATAGATTGAAGATTCCATATCTTGTCAAGCCTGAGTTATGTGTTTCTCTGTCATTCCATCTTTTATTTCATACCTTCGATGAATTCTTTCATGATGCAACTTCTATTATGGTGATTGAACAGTCAGATTATCTAACCATTTGCAGTTTTTCCTCTGTATCAGCTATCAGCGGATATAAGACCTACGAACGTTTTAGAACTCTGAAATTGTATACTTCTTCAAAGTTATCATCTCTCTTTCTTCTATTAGCATAAAATGAGATTCCTCTTTAATTGATGCCCTTCTTTTTTTATACAACTATATGTTTCTTTTTCTTTCTTCATTCCATGCAGCGTCTCCTTTAAATTTCACTCAGATACTAGAAACGGACTTTATTTCTGTTATACTATTGTTTCATAATTTGGAAGTTTTATTTTTATTAATTCAAACCAGAAATTTGCGACCCTTGAAAATAATTTTGACTTACAAAAAGGAAACCCTTAGCTTTCATGACTGTTCCAGTTACCAGACAGCCTAATATAGAACCCAATCTATCAGATCAGACAAGCATTGCATTAAACCTATTCAATACCATCTTACAAATAGAAAATACATGGGTAGAAATTGAACGTTCATGGGCTATGATTGAAAGGGATATTAGAATCTAAGAACAATGGGAAGCTAGACAGAGACAGTTAAGGAACCAACTTTGATCTCGCTTTCCATTAAACTGATATTTTTACCCATTAACTATCTCTACCTTTTCGGATGCCTTGACGGTATACGTTAGAGCCTTAAAGTATAAACTCGGGAACAACATCTTTTTGGCACCGCTGCTAGGGACAAAGAAACGAATCTTTTCCCTGGGAAGAACGACATTGACACCTTCTTTCTTTGATAGTGAAAAAACATCGAAGAACCTTCTAAGGCTACTTTTATCTTTCACTTGGAGACTCCACGGTAAGTAAAATGGATTTTAGCCGAAAGAACACCAGAAAGAACTTGGACGACAAGCAGACCTCACTAGTATCTGATCCGAAAAAGATTTTAAAATCAAGAAGATCCCTTAGACAAATCGTTTCACCGACACATACCATCTATCAACCTAATTCTACATGGTCGAACGTTAGAGGAATACTTGAGAGATCCATCTCCCTCCCCCTTTCAATCGATACATTCTCTCTTCCTGAAGTGCACACTCCTACTACCAAGCACTCTGACGAATGCCCTGTGTATCCTGATTTAACCCCCGTTGATTCTCTTATATATTCATCTTATGAGTCTGGAGAAACAAGTTTTTTTCATCTTGGGCCTTCTTTCTCCAGTTTCATGTGCCTTGACGATCAGTTCCCCACAACCTTTCTATCACATTCAAGCAAAACCCAAAAGTACCAAGCTTACGTGAGCTTTCTCCTCTTACACTCTGAGTTTCAGCCTCAAATCCATCAATGGCTGTGCACGGAGGTACGGTGGCTGGAGGCGGTGTTGTAGGTGGTGTCGTAGGAGGAGCGGTAGGCAGCCAAGTACCACTCCCTAGAATTATTTCTAAGGTGGCTGCCAGATATGCCCCTCTTGTCCTCCCGGTTCCCCTACATGACCTTCCAGAAAATTACATGAAAAATCTCTCAAAATTCACAGGGGAAGGCAATTTAACCGCACAAGAACACATCAATTTCTTTGACCAATTTGTTGATATCCTAGGGCTTGAACATGAAGATGTATACTCCAGACTCTTAGTACAAACCTTTGAAGGGCAGGTCAGAACCTGGTTTCGAGACTTAGCAGTGGGATATTTAAGGTCATTAGATGAACTTGAAAGTGCTTTCATCAGGCAATGGGGAGAAAGGAAATATCACCTCTATTATTTGACTGAATTTGGGGCTCTTAGAAAGAAGTGCTTTCATCAGACAATGGGGAGAAAGGAAAGATCACCTCTATTATCTGACTGAATTCGGGGCTCTTAGAAAGAAAAATTATGAATCAATTCTCAAGTTCACCCAAAGGTTTAATAAATTGTATAATAAAATTCCCATCGAGATCAAACCTTCTCAACCTGCAGCGAAAGTAACTTTCGTTGGAGCTTTTGACCCTGATTTCGCCCTATTATTAAGAGAAAGGAGATTAGTAGATCTCACCAATATGCAAGGCAATGCCCTAGAAATTGAATCAAACATGATGACTTCAAGAAAGCTAAAAGCCAAAACGGAGACTGGAAACAAAGAGACCAGAAGGTACAGAGAACGAGGATCTTTTGGATCAGGAAGATCTTCAGGAGACAAAATGGACGACATGGCTAGAATAATTAAAGAACTATCTAATAAGATTTCGAAAATGGAATTAGATCAAACAAAAAATGATCATTTTCCCAAAAAGGATTTCAGAAGGAATCCCAATCCTCAAGCCCCACAAAGACAGATTAAGAATGAGGATCAAAAAATCCCAACCCCCTTCAAGAGTGAAAACTTCATTGGAGAGGAATACTTAGAAGATTTCGAGGAATTAGAGTAAGATATTAACAATCTGGGTGATGATGATACACAACCCTATTTATCGAGACAATATTATGAAAAATTCTTAAATAAAGAAAATAGATTGGAAAATGGCATAAACAGCAGTACTTCTGAAGATTTGACCTACCAGGGTATTGCAGATGGTATAATGGTTGAGCTTCACCAGAAGTACAATCTAAGGCCTAGAAATAGGAGTCTCACAATTGCCCAAATGAAAAAGATCTTGCCGAGGGGCGAGACAGACGAGATGGTTTCAAAAAATGTTGAAAAAAAGACTGAAAAAACTAACATAACGGGCACACAGCCTACTGAGACTAAGGCAGCTGAAACACCCACAGTCAAAACACAGAAAGCGAAATCTCCTGCAACTGAAATGAAACCTTCACCACAAAAGAAAGTTGATAAGAGGGGGATCGAAGCCCAAATCATAGAGAACGACAAAATTGTGGGGAATTTTAATCTAGAAAATGAAATCAATAAAATCAAGATCCCCATACCTCTTGTCGAGTTGGCAAAAACCCCAATCTACAGAAAACAAATTGCCAAGATGATTAGTTTTTTAGAAGATGAAATCCAAGCCGATGTCATTAGCTTAGAAGATGACAAGTTGAACATAGTTTTTGGTCCACATTTCGAAGGTGCCAAAGACATTGTTGCCCCCTTCTATATCACGTTAACCTTGTTCGACCAACTACTCCATAACTGTATGATCAATTCTGGAGCATCCCACAATGTAATGCCTAAAGCCATTATGAATAAATTGGGTCTCGAAATCACTAGGCCTTATGGAGATTTATATTCATTCAATTCAAGAAAAGTTAAATGTATAGGCATGATTAAAGACTTGGTGGTCAATTTGGCACAAATACCTGCGAAAAGCATTCTCATGGGCGTAGTGGTCGTCGATATCCCTCTGAAATATGGTATGTTTTTATCCATATCCTGGGGCGCCAAGCTTGGGGGATCTCTCCAGCTTGACATGACATATGCTACGATTCCATTTTTTGGAGGACAGTTCATGCACCTGTACAGAGAAACTAGGTTGGCATTCACGGTAAGTGATCCGCGCAACCCGAATAACCACCCTATATATATTGCAGATCAAGATTTAGGTAATTTTTTTTATCCATTGATGATGATATTGATTTATGTACATATGAAAGTTGTACAGAAGAAAAAACAGAAAAAGAAAAAATTAAAAAAAATGTATATAGCACTGGTGTGTGGAAGATGTTTTTTGACAGCGCTTCATCCTACTTTGGAGCTGAAGCTGGGGCACTCCTTGTGACCCCTAATAATCAATTTGTAATCCCCTTTTCCTATAGACTACAGTGGAATGTGGAACACACTAATAATGTATGTGAGTATGAAGCCTTAATGTTAGGGTTAGAAGCCGCTAGGAGAATGAAAATAAAAAACCTCGAAATATTTGGTGATGCTGAGATAATCGTAAAACAGGTAAACCAACAGTACCAGGCCAAACATCCTAGGTTGAGGTCTTACAGGAATTGCATCTGGGATCTGATCGAAAATTTCTTCTCCTCTGTCAAAGTGCACTACATTCCAAGAACTGAAAACCAATAGGCTGATGCATTAGCCAAAGTAGCCTCAACATTCACACCTCCCACCGCTTTCAAACTAAATTACCATATACAAATGAGACACCAGCCTTCCATACCCAATAACATACAGCACTAGAAAGTTTTTGAGGATGATGAACAACTGCGCAAATTTTTAGAATCAATAGACGAGTTTGTTGAAACACATGCCGACCAAGAAAACCAAAATGATCCTATTTGGATCATGTGGGAAGGGGAAGACCCCCAAGAATTCCACAATAAAATCGCCAATCATCAAATGCTTGTTCTAAAAAATAACCAGATCCCCAAGGGCTTGATTCCCTTGGAAAGGTTATTTAATCAAGATGATATCTCTTTAAGATCCACTTTACAACCTCAGCCTGAAGAGGTTGAATGCTGTGACATAGGTACCAAAGAAAACCCTCGGTTGGTGAAACTATCCAAATACCTGTCCTTGGAAACCAAAAGTAAATACATTGAGTTGCTTAGAAAATATAAAGACGTTTTTGCTTGGTCTTATGACGAATTGAGAACTTATGATACTTCTATAATCGAACATAAAATTCCTTTGAAACCTGGTGTCAAGCCTTTTAAACAGAAACTCAGACAGATAAACCCTATGTTGCTACCAGTAATAGAAAAAGAAGTCAAAAAACTCTTAGACGCCAAAATCATCATCCCACTAAGATATTCTGAGTGGGTGGCTAATTTAGTCCCAGTAAGAAAGAAAAATGGCGAAATCAGACTGTGTGTTGATTTTAGAAACCTGAATCGATCATCACTCAAAGACAATTATCCTTTGCCTAAAATGGACCACGTTTTAGAGAAAGTAGTTGGAGCTAACAGAATGTCGATGATTGATGGTTTTTCAGGTCACAATCAGATCACATTACACCAAGATGATAAGGAAAAAATGGATTTCACTACCCCTTGGGGTACCTTCATGTACAATAAAATGCCTTTCGGCTTGATGAATGTAGGGGAAACCTTCCAGAAAGACATGGACATCGCCTTCGTGGGTGAGAGATATAAATTCGTTGTTATCTATCTCGATGATCTGACTATTTTTTCAAAATTTGATGCGGAACATCTAGTACACATGAAGCAAACTTTCGAGAAATGTCATAAATTTGGTTTGTCCCTCAATCCCAAATAATATCATTTCGCTATGCAAGAAGGTAAGATATTAGGTCATTTAGTGTCTAAAGACGGAATCAAAATCGATCCCAAAATAATTGAAGCAATAGATACTATAAATATCCCTAGAAATGTAAAATAAATTCAATCTTTCTTAGGAAAAATAAATTTCTTGAGAAGATTCATCCCTAACTTCGCCAAAATTGTGAAGTTGATCACAGATATGTTGAAAAAGAATAGTGAGACGAAGTGGACAAGTGAAGCCAAAGATTCCTTTCAACGAATCAATAAATTTATCAGCGAAGCGCCATTCTTGGCAAGTCCTGATTACACAAAAGAATTTCTGATTTTTTCCTTCGCTTCTGAACACACTATCGCGGTTGTATTGTTACATAAAAACGAAGAGGGCTTTGAACAACCCATTGCTTTTTTCAATAAAAGTATGAGAGATGTTGAGTTGAAATATAATATACTATAAAAACAAGCTTATGCAATGGTAAAGGCTCTCAAGGTCTTTAGAGCGTGCGTATTACATTTGAAGATCATAGCCTATGTTCCTACAAGCTTTGTCAAAGACATACTGGTTTAGCCGGATAGTGATGGGAGAAGAGGCAGATGGCTAGCTAAGATTCAGGAGTTTGATCTTGAAGTCAAACCAACAAAAATCATTAAAAGCCAAGGTCTGGCTAAATTGTTAGCCGAATCAAACTTGCAGGCACTCAGAATAAATCAGCTGCAAGAAGACAAGGAGTTCCTAGAGATAAATGAACTTAATTTCTCTACACCTACGATTGAGATAGAAGACAGGTTTTCTTCTTCAATCTGGTACCGCGATATTGTTTCTTACCTATTGACTTTTCAATTTCCCAGTGAACTAACCCTATATAAAGCTAGGACATTGAAGCTACATGCTATAAAATATTGTATTATAGATGGAAAATTATATTGGAAGGATCCCCTGGGTTTCTTGCTGAGTTGTTTAGTCGAGACCGAAACTGAAAAGGTTATAGATGAGTTCCATGAGGGAGTGTGTGGAGGACACCACGCTTGGCGAGACACAGCTTATAAAATCTTAACAGTTGGATATTACTGGCCCAAAATTTTCATAGATGTAAACACCAAAGTCCGAACTTGTATTCCCTATCAGTGGTTTACAAGTAAACAGAAAGTCCCAGCTTTACCTCTAATTCCAGTTAAAATCGAAGCCCCTTTTCAGAAATGGGGTCTTGATTTCATCGGAGAGATTCACCCACATTCCAGTGATCAGCATAGGTGGATTCTAACCACAATGGACTATTTTACTAAGTGGGTGGAAGCTATTCCCACGAGAAACGCAACTGACGCAGTTGTAATCAATTTTCTAGAAGAAAATATTTTATCCAGATTCGGTTGTCCCCGAAAGATAGTCACCGATAATGCACAAGCGTTTAAATTGATGGCTATGATAAGCTTCTGCCAAAAATTCAACATCATATTAGGACACTCAACAACTTAATATCCGCAGGGCAACAGTTTAACTGAGTCATCTAACAAAAGTCTGACAACCGTGATAAAAAAAATATTGACTGAGAACAAGAAAACGTGGCATATCCATTTGAAATACGCTCTATGGGCCAACAGGATAAGTACCAAAAGGGAAATTGGAATGTCCCCTTTTCAGATGGTATATGGCACTGATGTTATTTTACCAATCAATCTTTCTCTGCCAGTAATGAAAATTTGGCAAGATTCAAACGAAGAACCTAACAACATTCCCAAGAGAGAAAACCAGTTGCTCGAAGTTCAGCAAAATAGAGAAAAAGTAAACGAAAAGTTGCAGATATATCAGGATAAGATGAAGGCTTTATTCGATCAAAAGGATAAGGATAGAGATTTCCTCCCTGGATATTTGGTACTAAAATGGGAAGCCGGAAGAGAAGACACTGGAAAACAAGGCAAGTTCGATTCGATCTGGTCTGGCCCCTATAGAGTCTTGGCCTCAAAAGGAGAAAATGCTTTTTCATTAGAAAATCTCAATGGAGACATTTTGAGCGCCCCTGTAAATGGGTGATACCTTAAACACTACATGCAGTAATATGTTTTCGAACTTTCATTGTACATACTGTTTTGTTTTCTATAGTTACATTGCTTTCGGTAAGTTTGATTGAAGATTCAAAAAATAAAAAAAATAAAAATTAAATTAAATTTTTCAGAAAATGCAAATACAAACAGTTCAAATCTAGCAGTTCACAAAATTGGTATGAGTGTCTGACAGTTATCAGGTCATTTTATTCGCAGTAAAATCGTCAAGGACTCAAGAGATCAACTATACTACAGGGGTAATTTGCATGAATAATCATGATAAATACTTACCCAAAAGGTAATAAGTAAATAGTCTTATGGCTGTAAATACGACGAACTACTAAGGTATGAACTCTGACCTGGGAACCTGAGTTAAAAATGTACTAAGAGGTACAAATGAACGAGACGCAAAATTTCACGACAATAAAACAAAATAAAATAAATAATATTTTCAAAGTGAGGATAGGTAAAATTCTATGTTTCTCCTAAACTTTGGCTGAACCGGAAGTATGTCTGGGCTAATCCTAACCTTTTTAGTCGTTCTAGCAAACATAAAATGATCGTTTTCGCTCAAAGGAAGTCCCTAGAAAATATTAATAAGTTTTCCCCGAGATTCTCCATAAAGTTAAAGTGTCTGAGGGCCAAAAGAAGATTAATCCAGAGCTATTTAAATAAGTTGAAAGACCTTTGCTATAAAAAAATTTAAGCCGTATATTTTCCCTGACTATGTTACATACTTATTGATTTCCCCCACTTCATAACAAAAGTGTATTTAGAGAGATGGTGAAAGGAAATCCGTTATCGATTTCCCCCATCTAATCTAAAGAGATGATGAAAGGAAATTCATTATATGATTGCCCTCATCTCAACTTTTAAATGCTAAAAATAATGAAGTGGTGAAAGGAAATTCAATGTGGAAAATTTGATAACTTCACCGGGGTACTGAACAGGCCCGCTGGCAGTGAAGCAATGTCTACATACCGGACAAGGTTGTTATACATGAATTGCAAGATGCTCTGGTAATTTTCTTCTTTCAACCAAATTACACTCTAAGATTATGGGATTCCATATTACACTCTAAGAGTCTCTTGATGCGAATACGATCAAATAAAAACTGGTAGAACGGCTAATCTTGTTTCGATTATCTTGCATAAGTCTGAGGTTAGTTTTAGAAAGCGAAATCTATGTAAGCCTATCTCGAGATTGTCAAACGTTTTAATCTTGAAAGTTTTCCGAAGTTAAGGTTGAGATCTTTATCCTCCTGGTAGGGTTTTCAAAACTATGTCTCATAGACTCGAATAATTGAACCCATTTACCCAATAAAGGCACTAAGTCCACCCGTTCTCCTTGTCCCACAAGGAGACGAGGTCCCCAATTGGAGACTATGTTGAAACCAGGTCTTAAAGTTTTTATCTGTAAGAATAAAACTTTTCTTTTCCGGGATTCGGCCTTTCATAAGGTATAATCCTCGCTATCAGTCCCAAAAGCCCAGTACCGAAATCCCGAAATGGATTTATTTTTTAATAATAAAAGGCAGAAAGCTCAAGTGTTTTTAAAGTCTCAACGCACATTATGTAAAGTACTTTTAATCACAATAAATTAAAACACTAAAGGATTTAATTAACAATCTTTTAACCTTTCGGGATTCGGGTTCACTCAGGACAATATGTTTTCAATACATTTCGAATCGTGAAATCTCGATCCCCGAATTCCCCAAAAAAAAAATGGAAGTTAATTCTTGATCCTGATTAATTAAATTACTAATACCAAAACTAAGGCCTAAACTAATCCCATCATGAATTCAGGATTCGGGGTTTAGTGGCAACATACCTCATGTAAGTGAGATCCCTGAAACCTGAAGTCCCAACTCAATACCAAAGCTAAGGCCTAACCTAATCCCATCGCGATTTCAGGATTCGGGGTTTAGTGGTGACATACCTCGTGTAAGCAAGATCCCCGAAACGCAAAATCTCGACTCAAAATCAATGTTTAAAATGAACTAACTTCGTTTTAAAAATACATTTAATGGTAATTAAACTTATTAGGTATTTTCATTTTTTGGGTTCCATTGAACGAGATCTTTCGAATATTGATTTTAGAATCACCGAAATACAGCCATATTAATAATAGATAGATGGTTATTTATGTGACACAAATGCGTATCTAAGAAAAATTATCTGCATTAAAGGTATTAAATTCTTGGCAGTTGCGTCAGTACTTTCACCATAAAATGAGTTAAAGGAAAATTAAAGGTTTGTGTTTTGAACCTTATTCTTGCTCTTTCTATCAGGAGTAAGTCGCATCCAGTCGAGCTTACACACCTCCCTTCTGTGACAGGTTTTCGTTCCAATACGGAAGTTATGGCACCAAAGAAGGGACCCAAGAAGAGTGAAGATACAACTGAGTTTTCCAACCCAGGGGAAGATGTCATATCTGACACCACGCCACATGCTATCGACTCAATCAAATCATGGAGACAAATCTATGAAAATCTGGACTACGAGATAAAAAATTCCCCTAATGATTATGAGAGTCACCTTCAGGACATAGCAGAAAAATAACTTCACAAGATTGTAGCACACCCACTGCTCATGGAATACAATGACATGATCAATTGGGCTTTAGAGAAGATTGATATTCCAACGAGAAGCATTTTAAATGATCAAGCGGCCATTATCGGCTCATTCAGACCTGAACATATCCAGGTTATGTACAAACTCTCACCCAATCCTAAATTCATTTACAATGCTAAATTTATAGTTGAATTTCAGAGAAAGGAATGAACTRAGGCAGACCAAACTTACCCTGATTTAATCAAAGGTTGGTGGAGATGTCCATCAAAATTTAGGGMTGATACCCACGGAATTTATGCCACAGCTTCTTTGAATGAGTACATGGTTTATGTAGCCATGATGTTGTGCAGAAKCTTCGGCAAAAGGAATCCCTGTCATTTCCCCGCAAAATGGGTGCCCTTTTTAGAGGAAGCATCAGAAGGATATAGTTTCAACTAGGGCAAGATTTTATYCGATAACATAGCCAAAGAGGTTTCAGATTACAAAGCTACAATATCCCGACGTCAACCAGTGGCCTTTWACATGTYGGCATACATCATGGACRCAAYTTGTTTTATGACTCCATTCCCCCTTATGAATTGGAGTTGGAACATAACCTACCTCGAACCCATTCACGAGTATCACTCTGAGTTGTGGGAAGAAAACGCAAAAAAATTGTTTTACGGAATTTGTCATTTCRTGGTAATACCAATGCATAAAAAAAAAWTCAACTGTGACCCTCCTCTCATTTCTGAAACAGTTTCAAAAAACCTCAAGCCAATAGAAGACTGGTTCATTGAAGAAATMTTCTCCTACATCAGGGTTTATGGGTGCTCAATCCCCCCTCATGCGCTTCCAAAATTCCTCCCAGATAGACTGGTGTGTAGGGAAGTAGCACACCAAATAGTGAAAGGCGGTATCGGAATAGAGCTAAAGGCGGMTCAAAAGAAGTCCTGGCCAATATTCCCTATGCACATCGGGAAATTTTCATTACAAAACTTGGGTCATTCCAAAGTGGAAGCAGAAGCACTCGAAGAAGTCAAATTGTTAAATATTGAGTACAAAATGCATGACCCTTATCAACTAGTGAACAAACACTTGATACACTGCAATATGAAATCATGTGAACATGAGGAGTCCCCTTGGGATGACATGTTCAAAGGGACTAAGACTTATAAAGAGGTGTTAGAACGAGTACAGACACTGTCGTCCGACCTGCAAGCTAGCTTTCGGACCTTTTAGAAACATAGATGGAGTGGTCTACCCCAAGTACTGCAAGGAGAAGCAATCATCCTCCCCCAGAAGCAAGAAAGTGTTCCCCCAGGCTTCGATCAAGAATCCCAGAAGAAGGAAAATCCTGAAAAATTCCCACAGGATATGGAAAGGCCCCCACAAAACAAAGAGACCTTACAGACAAAAAAATCAGAGACTGAAGCAGAGAAAAGGTCTGGGAGACCTCCCAAGTCCAATAAGATTACTCCCCCTTCATCACCTGGTGTTGATGTCAACACGCCTAAGGAAATAGGAGGGAAAGGATCTACAAATCTAGGAAGTCCCATAGCTTCCTTAACCCCCTTACAGTCCGCTTTTGGATTCCCACAGACAGAAGCTCTATTTGTTGATGACCTCACCTCTATCCCCATAGATGAGATTCCTCCTTCTGATTATTTTTTCAATAGAAAAAGGAAGGTCGTCCTGAAACAAGAGATGCATAAGAAGGAGGGAAATATGGTAAAAAAACATAAAGTCTTGATAGATGGACAGAATTTGGGGGAGGAGGATTTCACTACAGAGATAGCAGGTTCCATGGGAACCATGGCAACAGCAAACTTTTTTACCGTGGGAAACATGAGAACGAGGATAAATAAGAGTAATAACATGATAGCTCAATTACAAGATCAGTTAAAGAATGTTGAGGAGAACATCAGAGAAGAGGTGAGTAAAAGCTTGGAGTAGACCAGGGTTGTCCAAAGGCTAGAAATTCAATTATTCAAAACAAGCCTGGACGAAATAATCCAAAAGATATAAGCAAGTCAGGCACAGGTTGCTCAGCAAAAGGAGCATGCAGAACAGTTACAGGCTAGGTTAAATTTTATGGAAGGTCAGGTCATAGATCTAAAATCTTTCCAGGCCCAGTCACTGGAATTGCATTCAAAAATAGAAGTTGAACAACAGAAATATATTTCCAAGATAGAGATTATTTAGAGTTACTTTCAAGAAGAAGATAACGCCTTTGATAATATTATCCTGAAGGAAAAAGAAGCCAAAGCAGCAAGGGTTACTCTCCAAAAGGAAATCATATATTCGGCAAGTGAAGAGACATCCAAAACTATGAAAATATCAGTCACAGAGAAAATCAGAGGTAACATCATGCTCAGGCTATGGGAAACCAACATAACTAAAAACAAAAGAATAGTCAAGGAAATCATAGACGACTACGAAGAAGTTTTTGATCTTTTAGACAAAAGGTTGTTAAACATTGGAAAAGGCAATTGTACAGGACTTGTGGGACAGATCAATATTGTAAGACATCAATTAAATTTTAGAGAAAATTTGAGTGAAATTCAAATAGAAATTTCACAGCTTAGAGAAATGGATGTCACCCTAATAGACAGGTTGTTAGTTGAGCCCAACTTAAAACTGCAGTCGATAAATTTTGTGGATAAAGGAGTTGAAGACCGTCTTTCCAAGATACAAAGAAAGGTTTATCTGTTTGAAGCAAAAGACCTTCCAGAACCCCCCAGAAATTTTACACAGTTCCTGGAGAGATGCATTGAATATATTGTATCAAAAGAAGGAGGGTCATCAACAAAGTAAAAGTATCATTTGGAAGATCTTTGCTTCCAAGAAAACAAAAAAATGGAGAAGATCATGCAAACGGTTTCTTATCTATTTTTTAACAAATAGTTAGTCACTAAGAATTAGGAAATCACCAACCATCTTAAGATTGGTAGTTTTGTATAAATATAACTTTTCAAGACTAAGACTGGGCTTTTTCTAGATGGGATTGTAAAGAGAAAATTTCATTTTGCTAGAATTAATACAATATAGATTGAATATTCCAGATCTTGTCAATCCTGAGTTATGTGTTTCTCTGTCATTCCATCTTTTATTTCATACCTTCGATGAATGCTTTCATGATGCAACTTCTATTGTGGTGATTGAACATTCAGATTATCTAACTGTTTGCAGTTTTTCCTCTGTATCAACTATCAGCGGATATAAGACCTATGAACATTTTAGAACTCTGAAATTGTATACTTCTTCAAAGTTATCATCTCTCTTTCTTCTATTAGCATAAAATGAGATTCCTCTTTAATTGATGCCTCACTTTTTTTATACAACTATATGTTTCTTTTTCTTTCTTCATTCCATGCACCGTCTCCTTTAAATTTGACTCAGATACTAGAAACGACCTTTATTTCGGTTATACTATTGATTCATAATTTGGAAGTTTTATTTTTATTAATTCAAACCAGAAATTTGCGACCCTTGAAAATAATTTTGACTTACAAAAAGGAAACCCTTAGCTTTCATGATTGTTCCAGTTACCAGACAACCTAATATAGAACCTGTTCTATCATATCAGACAAGCATTGCATTAAACCTATTCAATACCATCTTACAAACAACAAATACACGGGTAGAACTTGAATGTTCATGGGCTGTGATTGAAAGGGATATTAGCATCCAAGAACAATGGGAAGCTAGAAAGAAACAGTTAAGGAACCAACTTTGATCTCGTTTTCCATTAAATTGATCTTTTTACCCATCAACTATCTCTACCTTTTTGGATGCCTTGACAGTATACTTTAGAGCCTTAAAGTATAAACTCAGGAACAACAGGTACTATTCATGCCATTAGAAGACTCAGATGAAGAAGGCTCTGAAGAAGAATATGAAGAGGTAGAAATCGATTACAAGTGTTATCACCGAAAAATCGCCCGCAGCATTACAAACAACGGTTAAAGAAAGACATCAATGCCAGCAGCAATTAGTACACCTATAGCATCAAAATCCATCAAAAATGCATAAAACTATATACTTGGTTCAAAAATCAAAGTGCACAAATTCACCAAAGGAAGCGCACGCATTGTGCGCAGAATGCACAGGCCAACACAGCCCTAATTGCGCATTGTGCGCAGACTATGCAGGATGCGTGGTTGTCTATGAGAAAACCCGCACACTTCTCATGAACATCGCATTTATGAATCTTTTTGGCCTCTCAACCACTTCCATTATGACCCCTAACACGATTTGACGCTCATATCTGAGCGAAATCTAGCTTGGAGGCTTGTCAAGGGCTAGGAAGTTCCCTAAAAGGCCCCTTGTTCACATTATGAACCAGTTATATCTTGCCATGAATAGACACTATAAATATATTCCATGGGTGTGCTAGAAAAATAATAACTTCAAGGTATTGTTATGCTGGAAGAATTCTTCTTGGAGAATCCTCTTCTCTTTGAATCATTCAAGAATTATAGCAAGGGGAATTCCACTCACCTCTTGAGAGGATTGGCTTTGTATTTCTTCACCATTGTTACTTTCCATTTTATGAAGAGAAGAGCTCTCTATTAGGGAACTCAAGAGCCCTCCCAAGTTGGAAGAGGGGATTCATAAATCTCTACCTTTCTCTGCAGTGCTAGCCTATCAATATATTGATCCATTGGTAGCTATATGATTGTCATTTTCATGGTTCTAGTTCTTGCAAGTTTTCTAACATTTGTTTTTTTTTGTTGTTTTTTTTTTCTTTTCCTTGTTTCGTGTGTATTTGGTTATCTAATCAACTCACAACCCTTTGTCTTCTTTAGTTGAATTAACTAGGCAAGTAAGTGTTGTGTTTTTTCTCACCCATGTGACAAAACCAACACAACAGATTGGAGACCATACTGAGGATGTGAATAAAAATCCTCCCTATTTAAGTCTTCATAAAACTTCTTTCTAATTGTTTGGATATGAAGGTACCAAAACAGGCCTAGTCCAGTCTTCCAAATCCAGAATTCAGAGTCAAAGCAAGAGAATTTCATCTTGAAATTTATTTCCTGACGTGTGACAGGAAGTGCACGGATTTCGAGGCACCCAGATGTGAATTATGTGCACTTTGTGCTATGTGCGCATAATATATTTCATAAACCCACGCATAATGCGCACTTGGCATGACTGAGAGAACTACAGCTCGCACACACGTTCAGTTTTTTGCAAATTGTAAGGGTTTTTTTTTAATGGTTTGAGGGCCCCTTGCCTTCAAATTTTAATTCATGCACTTTGTAAATCAATCTCACTTCACTTAGAGTCCTTTCTTATAAGAAAGGTTAGCTAACATAAGCACATAAGGGTAAAAAGAATCACAAATCTTCTCTTTTCTTTGTTGCCACATGGATGGCTCATTTGGAATTTAAAACTTTGAGTTAAAGTTGTTTCTTTTTCAAACAAAATTAACTAATTTGGAACTAGAAATCAATTTTAACCCTCAAATATGCTCTTCCCCCGCACCCAAGTATGATCTCGGGAATCAGAAAAAGTAGTTAAAAGGAAATTCCATCTCCCTTAAATCATTAGGAGAGGAAAAAACCCCCATTGGGTACCTCTTAGTTTTGAAAATTATCTGAAAAGATTTGTAAGGGCCCATACATGCCCACATGTTCACAATATTAGGATAGTTTCAAAAATCTTTCTTAGTCTAAACAACACTCTAGGAAAGTTTAAAATATCAAGTAAGGGCCCATACATTCCCACATGTTTACAATCATAGGATAGTTTCAAAATCTTTTCTAGTATAGACAACATTCTAGGGAGTTTAAAGGATCAAGTAAGGACCCATATGTCCACATTGATAGTTCTCTAGGGATTTAAATATTCTTCAAGGTTGTACCAAAGAACTTAGTAATATAGGTAAAAAGATTTGTAAAGGACCACAAGAAGTCCACATGCTACAATATTACACTTAACTTATGTTGGCACAGGGGCAGACCCAGGGTTCAACGCTTAACAATGCACCAACAAAACCCCCACTACTGGCCCTTTCGGCAACATCTGTGAAGCAGGCAAAGTATCACCTGAGGTAGAAGCAGGGGGGGTTTCAGGACATAGGTGTCTGTAACTAGGCTGGGACACGAATCTGTGATAAGATCACCTCGCAGAATATTTTGTTAATGCTTAGGAAGTGAACATGCATTAGTTTATTAACCATATTAACACCGCAGAGCATAATCAAAGATAGATCGGTGCAGTAACAACAAATGATTATGTTCCCTGAGCACTTAGCACTATAAGTTAAATCTAGCATTCATTTACCCTTAACAATAGTAAATTACTTAAGCAACAAAAGATCTATCTATTACACATCATAATCAAAGAACTAAGAAAACTCATAGCATAAATAACACAACACAAAGAAAACCATGAGACACCAGATATATGTGGTTCACCCCAGGGTGGGGCTACATCCACAAACTGTTTCACCTCTTTATTATTTCGTGCAAGACAGGAGATCTACGCACTAGGCACTAGGTCCTCCTTCTTTGCCTTCCAAAAATAGATCAAATGTACAGAGCCACAATCTTTATCACAACACTTAGTACCTACTACAAAATCACAGTCGAGCACAAAGCCTCGACCACATACATTCCTTCGCACAAAGCATTTAAGTTTCACATAGAACTACATGAACTACTTCTACAATACATTCTTCTTTATTTATACTTTACAAACCTTTACAATAAGGCCTAAACATGGGGAAAACCCATGGGCCAACATCCCAAAAACTTGTTACAAAACCCTAGAGGACCCCTTATTGGGTCCACATAACCCTCAAAATAGGTGACATCCATGATCTCAGCTATGCTTGAACACTCCTTCTTCGACCCGTGTGTCGAAGTCCGAAAGTGGTCCAAAACTGACCAAAGTTTCACCAAAACTTGGGCGAGGGCCAACAGACCCCCAACACTCACATGTGACTCGTCCCAAGTCACTCAAGTCCAGACAATGTTGCTTCAAAATCCTTGAGATTAACTCAAGCTACCTCGACTTGTTGCCTCGCCTAAGCCTCATTCTCAGCGAGCTCCTGGACTGTCTACTCTGTAACAAGCCCTTCCAAGCATTGTTCTACTATTGAAACTACTTGGTCTAGTTGTGAACCCTGACTATCAGTCTCCTCGAACACCTTGCAAGCTTTGGCTTGCATCGATTGTAACTTTTGTGTTACTTCCATCACCTTACCCTAGAGGGCAGACATTTGTTGTTGTATTATGCATTGCTCCTGGGATCTCTTCATCCTTTCCACTGTTGTGAGTAGATTCATCTGCCTGCAATGAAAATGCATGTCGTTGCGCCTGCTATAACCGAGCCTCTAGTTTCTTTAACTCTACATCCTCGGCGAGGCGTTCATATGTCTGGGTGCTTCTGTCACTCAGTTGTTTACATGCCGAGGAGAGGGATTTTATACTTTCTACTACGTTCTTGGTGGACTCCTCCATCTATTCATGCACCTCCTGTAGGGTGCTCAACACTGTTTGGGCCTCTAGTTAAGCTATCCTAGCCTGAAACTATTGGAGGGTCTCTACAGGCTTTGCTACTTGGGCTTCAACAAGCTCTTGCTCCTCCTATACCAAGCCTGACATAGAGTGACATGCGTTGCTTATTGCTTCTTTGACCATGGCCTTCTCTGTGAGAAGTTGTCTTTTTTCTTTCTATATTTGGGCTTCGCCAACTCTCTTTTCCTCCTGAAGCTTCACCTGAAACTCTGTTTTCTCGCTTTCATAGGCAGCCACATTGTCCTTTGTTTCTCGTAATTGTACTAGGACTTCGTCTTTCTCCTTTTTCAAGGCTTTTGTAGCCTTCTCCTTCTCTTCATGAGCTCTCTGGAGCTGAGATTATTTTGCATCAACAAGCCTTCTTAACTGGGCTGGTTCATCCCCCAATTCTACGATCTATGATGAGGAAGGCGTAGACGGAATAGTAGGCACTGCGCAGACCAAGCGAACTACCTGTTGCACTTCCTTCAATTCTCTCTCAATCCTTCCATATAACTCCTCATGTTTCTCTCTATATCTTTGCAACATGTCTTCAAAGGAATCCTCCATAGCTCCGCAGACCAGACTAATGTCGTTGTCAGTGAGAGTGGCTTCTAATTGTGGATTATTGGCATGCATTTTCTTCCTTTCTTAAGGTTTCTTCAGATTAACTTTCCTCTTCTATGGCGTCATTGTCCCAACAAGGGGATCTTCAGGTGGTGTAGCTTCGCCTCCTCATTGTTGTTCTTCTCCTTCATCTCCTCCTCCTTTTTCTTTTTCTTTATCTTCTCCTCCTCCCTATCCTTATACTTCATCTTCTCCTCCTCCTCGCGAGCTAGACCCATTATCTCTAGAAGTTTTATATTCGTCCTCCTTGTCACTCTCTATGTCTTAGACTTCAGCCTGTTTTTTTTGCTTCTTCGTCCCACTTGAATGTCCGACATGTTCAACTTGTGTAATTATCGGGCTCCCTATAGTGTCAGTGTCAGATAAATCTTCATCGGTGACAGGTACAAGAAATTCTTTTGGCAATTCCTTTATAGTCCGCTCCATATCTTCATCCGTCAACTTGTAGTATGACTACAATTCTTCATGGTGCTCATCTCTTCACACGATGATGTAAATGAAGTGGGGATCAGCGTGAAACTTCGCTATGGTTCGGTACTGATGCAAGGTACGTGGTGTCATATGTGGGAATGATTCAATGGTGACCTTTAACTACTGATAATATCTGTGAAACACAGCATTAGACTGCCACTGCTTCATCATGTCATTGGTATACCACAGGGTGGAAAATTGAGTGGCCAAGGGTTCCATAGGTTCAATCTCTGAAAAAGTGGATCCTTCAGGCATATTCCAAGCCACAAATGCGATCAGGATGATCAACTAGCTGTAGTGAAACTCATATCCCAAGTCATGGGCTTCACAACAATCCTTTTCTAGCTCATTAACAAGGTAGTTCGCCCAGTTCATTTGCATGCCTTCCACACACTTTCCTGCAAGGTCAACCACGAACCCAGTGACCTATGTGGGGCAGTTCTTCCTCACTAGCTTGCCAGCTAAGAGTTGACAAGCAAGGCACACTGCGTCATCCTGTATGGAAGCTACCTTGTAACCTCGCTTCCCCTTTTCTACCTATCCATAGGATTCTTTGATGTGTTGTGCTAAAGAACAATCTGAGGTCTTCCCTAGATAGAACTGTTGTGGGTCAGGACCCTTCAAACTTAAACCTATAATCTGGTGGATCAGCGTCGGATCCACAATAATTCTTCTATCGGGCCATAGATATCCTCCATGATAGCACGACAGAAGGATTTTAATGCAAGAATTAGCCTCCTGGTGGTGTCCAAAATACAGAATATTCATCACGTTTAATACGGTAGACTGCGCCATCCCCTTAATCCATGGCTGCAAGATGAGGAGAGGTTTCTTTCCAGTTATCTTCTTTAAATAACGGTGAGGAGATAGTGTGGCGTAGTTCTTTTGGTCTCCTAAGTTGAAGTCGTTGTGCTTCAACAGCGGGATTTGTCCTAACTCACTCCCTACTATGTGAATTCCTTTTGGAATGTACGCAGTGAACATAGAGTACTCAAAATCGGGAAGGATACTATAGTGGTTAACAGCGCCAGCCAGATGCAGAACATACTCAAGCAGTATCGACGGGATATGTTTCGCATTACCTAGATCACCACGGTGTTTACCTCTCTGTTCAGTTATGGGGTTGATGCGGGTGGAATGACACCCAATCAAAGGGGAATCTTGTAGTCCCCTAGTCGACGACACATGAATACCTTCGGAGACAGGTCTATCATCCATGTGTTTCCTAATAAATTCCTCGACAGACTTCTCCAAATTGTTAGGTTCGCCTGACATTCTAGCTTTTAACTGACAGGCGGGGTATAGTTTCAGATAACGACAGGCAACATAGCTCGACACTTGGATAGTTCTCATCTTAGCTCAGTCAATCATAAGTAGAAAAAAGTGGTCCCAATGCCACTATCGACAAGTTAAATAAGCGAGGTGGTCGTGACGGATCTTCCAACGGACAGAAACTAGAGTTAAATTCTTCCATTAATGTAAATCTATATGTTATGGCACGGTCTCAACGTCCAAAAGCAGTCCATAAACCCATAAATTCACTTCCTAACCGTTATGGAGCATCCTTCTAATGGTCAGGGTGCCTCTAACGGTTATATAACTTCGCCAAAGCGAAATCCAAATCTACGCGAACTTGTTGTTCCAGCGAGGTTCCAACCATGCGAACTTGCCTCATGTGAGGTTCTAGTCAGTGAAGTCTTCCATCTGGTTTCTTTAACTTCTTGTAGATTTTCCAAATTAGCCTTCTTTTCATTGATCTTCCTTGCCTTATCTCCTGTTATCTGAGTCTCTTTAACTATTTATGGAATCCTCTTTCCAATTTTATTCTTATTTTCCCCTAGCATAGTGGCTTCGCACTGTCGAGGTACCCTAAAAGGTTCTGAAGTTAACATCCCTTTTCTTAACACTTCCTGAGTGGACACATTTCTCTCTTAGATAGATATGTCCTTCAAGCCTTCTTGAATTCTTTCAACCTTAATAGCTAATTCTTTTTCTTTTTGTTCCTCCTGCATTGTTACTTTGCTCTGTTGCTATGAAATCCCTCTCGTTCTCCTATTAGTTGGTCTATTTTCCTAGCTATGAAATCCCTTAATTCTTGCTTTTTCTTTTCTCTAGCTTCTTCCTCTGCTTTCCTTCTAATCTAATCCTTCTCAATCCAAGTCTTACCTAACAAAAGTGGGAAAGGAGCATTGTCCCCAGCAAACCTAATGACTTCAAATTCTTCTTCAGTCGATATTCCATGAACAATAATAGGTATAGTAGTTACTCTTCCGCACAAAGTTATCATCTTTCCCTTAAACAAGCCTATACTTCCTAAAGGAGGTACCATGGTAGGCTTTCCCAAAATTTTCCAAGTTTCTTCTATCATAATATTCACTTGTGTTTCATCATCCAAAACACAGTCTATGTCGAAGTCTTTTATTCTTGCACTTATGCGTTGTTTTTCTTTCAAACTTTCTGGTAAACTTACATCTTTATAAACATCCATCGTTTCTTCCAACTGTAATAACATAGTCTGAACTTCCTGTAACATTTTCATTTTATGACTTTCTAACATACCCTTAGTCTCTTGACTCTTTTCATAATTTTCTTGTCTTATGTCCCTCCCTTCAACTTTAGCAATAATCCTTGGACAACCCTCAACCTGATGAACAATAATCTTACAAAAAAGACAAATAGGGCCTACCCCAGGGCACTCCTTAGCAAGATGTCCCGGCCTTCTGAAATTGTAACACAAAGTCAATCCTCTTTTTTCTCTTAAATGTTCCCCAATATTTTATGTACTGCGCACTTCCCCTAGGATCATAATGTTGGACCTGCAATCTGCAAAAAATATTTATAGGTTCCTGCATCCATTTTTTAGTCCAAAAACTCTTTCTATGCATAGGAATAACATATATTTCTTCATTTTCATTACATTTACTCAAATCAACTCTTTCTTTCAACTACACCCTAGCCTTCAGACTAGGACATAATCTATTAGACATATTTAAATTCATGCTTTCAAAACAAAAAAATCCACTTATCTTTCTATTACCAAAGCACAAAGCTTACCTCTTGTAGGATCTTACCTTTTTTCTTCAGATCAACCTACTTTCTTGGCACAAATATTCTCAAGTCAAGTAGATTACTGTGCACTTCAGCAATAGATCTATGCACAGAGATTTTCTTTTTCTTTACTTCAGTTCCCAGCAATCACAGTTTCAAGTCTCGGCAACAGAACCATTTGTTGGCACAGGGATAGACCTAGGGTTCAATGCTTAACAGCGCACCAGCAAAACCCCGACTACTGGCCCTTTCGGCAACACCTGCGAAGCAGGCGAAGTCTCACCCGAGGTAGAAGTTGTTGGATTAATGAGAGGGGGGGTGAATCAGTAATAGGGTAATTATAATCATTTTTCTTCAAATGTTATATCAATGTAGAATTATTATCCAATAATGAGCAGTAAGAAATAAACAATCACACACATACACAGTACACTAGTGTTTTACGTGGAAACCCAAATCGGGAGAAAACCA
>ML793497.1:268676-278759 GCA_009831015.1 Picea engelmannii | reverse complement strand
TCTCCGCTATAAATGGAAACCCCGGAAAAGGATTAAAGGCATGTCGATTCACCCGCGGGAGTGTCAAGAGTCTGATTGCGTCTATCATAAGGGCACGATCGTTCAGAGTCTGCATGCGCAGAATGCCAGTAGACATGCAGATGCAATGTTTTTAATGCAATGTCTCGTTTTTGTTGTTGTTGTTTTGTTGTGAGTATATGTAGGCAATTTTTCCATTTTTGTAAGAGTCGATGGTTGATCTAGGCTCTCCATTGTAAATTTTGATGAAGCATTGGTTGCTCTGGTTATGTATTGGCACTTGAGACTTCTTACCTTATGAATGTCAGCCTCTTTACACCTCTCTATTTCATACTGTGTTAGAACAGCTCAGAATTAGAGGATCCAGTCGAGTTGCGTTGTTATAGGATGATGTAGGTTGGATCACTGTAATAGTCGCATTGTTTCTAATCAGTCCTTGTATTTTCTCAACGCTGAATGATTTGGAATTGGAAGATCCAGTCAAGTCACCTTTCAGCTCCTCTGAAACTTTGAACCAAGAGGATATTGTATTCTGAGTTTTTCCTCCTCAAGTTGTTGAAAGGCCTGATGCCAAAGGCAGTCTTGCTCACTCCTCCTACCAAGTCTTCCATCTGCTCATTTTATAATCAAACCCACTGACGGAAGTTAGATCAAGACCTCTTCTGTTTTACATACCAGGCCCGGTTTTCTGAGTTAAAGTGATACATTCCTGGGTCTCTATCCATTCGACCACCCATTAAATTATTTGTGACATAAACTGATGGGCGTTGGGCTCTGCTTCTGCCACAATCCAGGAGTGACTTCTGACTCTAACATTTCTGGCGCCATTGCTGGGGACGAAGCTGAATATCTTCCTCGGGATTGATCGACAACGATTAACAGATTCTAAAGGTGCATCAGATATCATAACTATCGAGATTGCTACTGTGCACCTGGAGACTCCACTGACGCAACTCCGTTGGGCGACTTCATTAATGTGAACCCACAAGTGGCTCCATTGTTTCAGCCATGGCTTCTAGAGGTAGACATACAAGGTCTACTCCTCAGTTGTCGTTAGCACCGCCTGAAGCTGACCCAGAGAAGATAATCAGAAAGGGAAAGTCCTCTGGAGGAGGTATTTCTACTGCTAAACCAGGAGAAACCCTTGTCACTCCTCTTTTCCCCGAGGTGGTACCCTGGTTCAGACCCAACACCTCTGAATATTTTCCTACCCCAGGTTTTACCACCCCTTCTCCTATTACCATTGTTGTTGAAGAAAGAGAAATTGTTGTTCCTTTTAGCCCACAAGCTTATTCTCCAAATTTCCTGTTGTTTCCCTCTTGTCCTGTCAACTCAATTCTCGTCTTTCCGATTCAAACCTCGTCTCCTCCTGGTTCTCTTACACCTATTGTTCCTATGGTAGGTGCTAATCCCCCTCTAAACAGGATGGATGCCATAGTGTTTGCCATATATGCCCCCTTAATCCTACCTCAACCTATGAATCCTCTCCCTACTGGAGATTACTTGATATATATGCCTAAATTCACTGGGGAGGAGGACATAACTGCGGAAGAGCATCTTGCTACCTTCTACAGTTACGCAGACAACCTGAACATTGAAAATGAAGATGTCTGGATGAGAGTCTTCGTCCAGAGTCTTGATGGCAAGGTAAGGAAATGGTTTAGAGGATTGGCCCCCGAATATATTACTGGAATTGAAGCTCTAGATAATGTGTTCCTGAGGCAGTGGGGAGACAAAAAAGATTTCACGTATTACATGACAGAGTTTGGGTCCTTGAAGAAAAAAGAAGGAGAGTATGTCTCTGACTTCTCCAAAAGATTTAATAAGATGTATAATAAGATCCCTACTGAGATAAAACCCACAGAAGCCTCTGCTAAAATCTCTTATGCTAACGCATTCGACCCTAACTGTTGCCTTCTATTGAGAGAAAGAAGAGCTACCTCCCTAGCTCAAATGCAAGATGCAGCCATAGAAGTGGAATCTAATGTATTGGCAATTGATAGACTGAGAAATAAGACCGATGCAGACAGGAGAAAGGGAAGATTTGAAGCCTCGACTTCTGGCCCCTCTGTGCCTCATCCTCAAGTGGATGAATTGACTAAGATAGTGAAGTCTCTGTCTGCAGAGATGGAGAAAATGAAGGTGGAGGGGAAGAAAACATACAGAAATCCTCAAAATACCGAAAACAGAGGGAATTTTAGGAGGCCAAACAATAATGCTCCCCAGATTATGCAAAGGGACCAGAGGGAAAGAGATAGATAAGATCAGAATATTCAGGCCCCTCTTCAAAATAATTTTGTAGCCAATGATGAAGAAGGGGAAATAGATGGGCTTGAACCTGATATCCACTGCTTCGAAGATACTTCTCCTTTTCCTCATCTTACTCAATTAGCATATGAGGAGTCTCTCATGGACAATCATCTAAATGAGCTGAGCAAGGGAGACAAGGCTAGCAGCAGCCAGAGAAAGTATAACCTAAGATCCAAGAAGACGACAGAAGCAACTGATGTTCCTGAACAGCTCATTAGAAAGAAGAAACCTACTAGTGAAGTACCAGACAACAACAAAGGTAAGAAGGCCCAACCCCTCTCTCCAATGGTCTAGATTCATGTTCCTGAAGTAAGGGAAATCCCAAAGCTTGCATCCTCTTTTAACTTTGAGCATGAAATTCAAAAAATCAGAATCCCTATACCCCTCTCTGAACTGATCAAACATGACGTGTTCAAAAAATGCCTCTCCGAGCTATTACAGTCTAAAGCCTCATGCCATCCCACAGATTCAATCAATTTGCAAGATGAAAAGCCTGCAGTCGTCCTAGGTCCTATGGTAGAAGATAGAAACGATCCCCTCCCTTCTACACATCCTTGAACATACATGATAAGGTGTTGCACAATTGTTTGATGGATTCAGGGGCTTCCCACAACCTCATGCCCAAAACTGTCATGGAAGAATTAGGACTAGAAGTCACCAGAGCCTATCATGACCTCTATTCCTTTGACTCCARGAAAGTTCAATGTCTAGGAGTCATCAAAGATCTGGTTGTAACCTTGTTTCAGCTGCCCATGAAAAGTGTRGTCATGGACATTGTGGTGGATGATGTTCCCCCCAAGTTTGGTATGTTKTTGTCAAGATCCTGGATAAAAAGACTTGGGGGAACCCTGCAAATGGACCTAACTTAKGCTATTATCCCAGTGTTTTGGGGGGGAACATAGGAKACTGTACAGAGAGGCTCGACTGGCCTACATAATCAGTGACGAAGCCAATCCTACCAACCATCCTATCTTTGCCCTTGACACTRATTTAGGMTCCAGTTTACTACAACTCACTAACGCTCCCGAGCCTCTTCTAAAACTCAGAAAGTAGCCCAATACTTCTCATGAAATTTCTCCCCCCATCACCTCTGTCTGGAAAATGTTCTTTGATGGAGCCTCTTCCAAGGAAGGCACTGAAGCCGGAGTGTTTTTTGTGTCACCTACTCAGGAAACAATATCTCTATCATACAAGCTAGAGTTCGAGACAACCAACAATGTAGTAGAATATGAAGCTCTAGTTTTAGGTTTAAGAGCTGCAAAGGAAATGGGGATTAGAGAGGTAGCAGTGTTCGGAGATGCATAATTGATAGTCCAGTAGATCATAAATGCTTATCAGGACAAGCATCCTTGACTTAGGAGTTACATAAATGAGGTATGGGACCTAATCGGCAGTTTCTTCTTGGCATTTAACATTTCATTTGTTCCAAGAGAGAAGAACACAGTGGATGATTCTCTGGCTACATCAACAAGCAATTTCAAAGTACCCCTACCACCCAAATTCAGATATGATGTAGAAGTAAAATATAGACCCTCCATACCCGACAATGTCAAACATTGGAAGGTGTTTGAGGATGATCTTGAGATCAAAAGATTTTTGGAAACTGTTGAAGAGTTTTCAGTGTTGCATATTGATCAAGACCCTGTTTCGGAAGCAAAGCTTGATGATGGTAGTTTTCTGAGCAAGATTGCAGAGCATGACATTGTGCAGTTGCCCAACAATCATATTCCAAAGGGACTAGTTCCTTTGGAAAGGATTTTTGATAGAAATGATGTGGCATTGAAGGGGAAAATCTCAGATGATGATGGTGATACAATTCAGTGCAACATTGGCACCGAGAATGAACCCAAGTTTGTCAAATTGTCAAGAAGCCTGACAAAGGAGCAGAGGGTCGAATACGCTGAATTATTGAGGGAGTTTGTGGATGTTTTGGCCTGGACCTATGAGGACCTCAAAACTTATGACACTTTGATCATCGAGCATAAAATCCCATTGAAAAAGGAGGCTAATCCATTTAGGCAGAAACTACGACAGATCAATCCTATGTTGTTGCCTATCATAGAGAGAGAAGTAAAGAAGTTGCTACATGCCCAAATCATCGTACCATTGAGATATTCAGAGTGGGTGGCCAATTTAGTCCCAGTAAGGAAGAAGAGTGGGGAAATCAAACTCTATGTGGATTTCAGAAACCTGAACAGAAGCTCATGGAAGGACAATTACCCCCTGCCAAAGATGGAACATATATTGCAGAGGGTGACAAGGTCATCCAGGATTTCCATGATTTCCATGATTGATGGCTTCTATGGCTACAATCAGATCTCTGTTATACCTGAGGATAGAGAAAAGAAAGCGTTTACAACTCCATGGGGCACATTCATGTATGCTAAAATTCCCTTTGGATTGATGAATGCGGGGAAAATTTTCAGCGAGCCATGGACATAGCTTTCATTGAGGAAAAGGATAAGTTTGTGGTCATATATCTGGATGACATTACAGTCTTTTCCAACTCCGATAAAGAACATTGTTGTCATCTCAGGAGGGTTTTTCTGAAATGTAGGAGTTCCGGCCTTTCATTGAATCCCAAAAAAACTATGTTTTCCATGAAGGAGGGAAAGTTACTGGGCCACATAGTATCGGCAGTGGGAGTTAAGATTGATCCTAGCAGAGTAGAAGCAATCCAAGCCTTGTCAATCCCAAGATCCAGGAAAGAAGTCCAGTCTTTCCTTGGTAAAATTAATTTTATAAGGAGGTTTGTTTCTAACTTTGCTGAGATGGTAAAGCTCATAACAACCATGTTGAGGAAGGGAAATGAAGTAAGGTGGACTTCTAAGGCTCGGAATTCCTTTGAGCAGATAAAGAAAGCATTGACTGAAGCTCATGTGATTATCAATCCCGATTACTCAAAGGATTTCCTTATTTTCTCCTTTGCCTCATCTGACACAGTGGTTGCTACTTTACTACAAAAAAACGATGCAGGGCTAGAGAAGCCTATTGCCTATTTTAGCAGAGCCTTAAGGGATGTTGAGGTCAAGTACGACATCATGGAGAAGCAGGCCTATGCCCTCGTAAAAGCAAAGCTTTTAGAGTCTATGTCCTACAGTAAAAAATCATTGCCTATGTTCCCTCAGCTTCTGTGAAGGACATTCTTATTCAACCGGACATATACGGGAGGAGGAGTAAATGGATAGCCAAGATCCTCGAGTTTGATCTGGAGATAAGGCCTACCAAATGGATCAAAGGTCAAGGTTTAGCCAAGTTGTTGGCTGAAGCAAATTGCAAATCTTTAGGGGTAAGTTTCATTAATGAATGCTCAGAAAATTGGCAGGATCAGTTGTCTGATGCAGACCCTCAAGCAGAACCCCCATTGGCGCGATGTCCTTAGTACAAGGATGTCATATATTTTCTGCAAGAGTTGCGGCCTCCTGATGGCCTGCAAAGGAACAAGGCAAGAGCTCTAAAGCTCAAAGCAGTCAAATAATGCCTTGTTGATCGAGTTTTATATTGGAAAGACCCCCTGGGGGTGCTTTTAAAATGTATAAATCCACAAGAGGCTCAAAGGATCATTGTTGAATTTCATAATAGCCTATGTGGAGGACACCATTTCTAGAAAACCACATCATACAAAATCCTCAGGGCTGGGTACTACTGGCCCACTTTATTCACTGATGTCTGCAAGGAGGTCAAAGCCTGCATCAAATTCCAAAGATTCTCAGGAAAGCAACAACTTAGATCCCTGCCTTTAAAACATGTGGTTGTTTCGGGACCTTTCCAGCAGTGGGGCCTAGACTTTATTGGAGAGATCCACCCTACTTCCAGTGGACAACACAGATGGATCCTGACCGCCACGGATTTCTTTACTTAGTGGATAGAAGTTGTTCCCACCAGGAGTGCTTCCCATAAGGTAATCATTGGGTTCCTGGAGGATCTCATCACAAGATTCGGCTACCCAAGCAAGATTGTTACTGATAACATAACATCTTTCAAAGATGAACCATTAGTCAAATTCTATGAGCAATTTGGGATCAAACTGGTTCACTCCACCCCATACTATCCCCAGGGCAATGGTTTAGCAGAGTCCTCCAACAAAAGCCTGATAAGGATCATCAAAAGACTGTTAGAGGAAAACAAAAAGGCCTGGGATTCAAAGCTGAAATTCGCTCTATGGGCCGATCAAGTGACCACAAAGAGATCTATAGGTATCTCTCCGTTCCAATTGGTTTATGGAACAGAAGTTGTTTTTCCTTCTCAGCTAGCCATGCCTGTAGCAAAAGTCCTCCAGGATTATCAAGGAGAGCCTGATGATATGATCAGACGGATTCATCAACTGGTAGAGGTCCAGTAGGCCAGAGAGCAGGTGATGAGCAGAATTCAGGACCGTCAGCAGAAGGTCAAGCAGGTTTTTGACAAAAAGGCCAAAAAGGAAGATTTCCATATGGGAGATCTGGTACTGAAATGGGATGCTCCTAAGCAAGACAAGGGAAAGCATGGCAAATTTGAAGCCCTATGGGTCAGGCCCTTCAAAATCTCTGAAGTATTTTCAAATAATACCTACAGGTTGCAAGATTTGAAGGGTCAAGAAGTTTTCAATGGCCCTGTGAATGGGAATTTCCTGAAGAGATGTTTCTCTTGAGCCACACATGGCTCTTCTACGTTTGTAAATATTGTTTTCCTTTAACTTTAAGTTTTAATAATGACTCCATAACCCAACAGCAAGGCACTGAAGCTACAAAAGAGTTCTCAGCAGCCCACAGGGGGCGTGTCGTCCCCCATGGAGCCTAATGTTAGCACATAATCATGTATGGGGTATTTTCCTAACGGAAGCGTCCCCTTGGGCGAAAAGAGAGATTTGGAAAACCCATTTATCCCAAAGTTTAAAGGGGTTGGCGCTTCATTTTAACGAGCCGACAGGTTTGGACGATCAAGATCTGCCCGCCTAGATCTGCAACCGAAGTTTCATTCTGGATCCCCCTTGTCGTTCTACCTTTAATGGAGGGGGGGGGGGGTCTGGAATTGGGCGCGCATCTCTCAACAGTCAAGATTAGGGCGCCCGGATCAATGGTGCTCAAGCGATTCCGGACCCCCTTTGCCATTCTGCCTTTAATAAAGGGGGGGGTCCGGAATGGAGTAGTATTGTCGTGGGGCCCCCTCCTGTTGTGTCGCCTTCTATGTCGTCTTCTCCCCTGCCATCTATTCCCCACTTGTCCGCGTGATGTGGCCCACTTCCTTACGCTCCTCCTCATCCTCCGACATCTGTCCTATTCCCTTCTACGTCATCCCACCATAAATAGTGTGTCCCACTTACCATTATATCCTGTCACCTTTTCTCTTTTTCTTGTATCCTCCCTCTTTCCATGTGTCTCATCCCTGTCGTCTCCTTGATCACTCCCCTTCCCCTTTCCACGTCGAGCATGCCAAATCATCCTCGCCTAACCTTCGTTCGTGCACCACCATGTGCCCCAGTCTTCGCACTGGCCTCCACGCCTTATCCATTAGACCATTCAGCCGATCCAGGTGGCACCATGAGAAGACCTCCACGTCCCAAATGGCAGAGTTGACCAAGGTCGTTCCCAATCCCAAGGAAGCAGTTATTGAAGTTGTTGGAGGTGGTTAGACATCGTCTCCGCTATAAATGGAAAGTCCGGCAAAGGATTAAAGGCGTGACTATTCACACGCAAGAGTGTCAGGAGTCTGATTGCGTCTATCATAAGGGCATGATCGTTCAGAGTCTGCATGCGCAGACTGCCAGTAGACATGCAGACACAATGTTTTTAATGCAATGTCTCGTTTTTGTTGTTGTTGTTTTGTTGTGAGTATATGTAGGCAATTTTGCCATTTTTGTAAGAGTCGATGGTTGAGCTAAGCTCTCGATTGTAAAGTTTGATGAAGCACTGGTTGCTCTGGTTATGTATTGGCACTTGAGACTTCTTTCTTTATGAATGCCAGCCTCTTTACACCTCTCTGTTTCATACTATGTTAGAACAACTCAGAATTGGAGGATCCAGTCGAGTTGTGCTGTTATAGGATGATATAGGTTGGATCACTGTAATAGTCGCATTGTTTCTAATTAGTCCTTGTATTTTCTCAACACTGAATGATTTGGAATTGGAAGATCCAGTCAAGTCACCTTTCAGCTCCTTTGAAACTCTGAATCAAGAGGATCTTGTATTCTAAGTTTTTCCTCCTCAAGTTGTCGAAAGGCCTGATGCCCAAGGCAGTCTTGCTCACTCCGCCTACCAAGTCTTCCATCTGCTCATTTTATAATCAAACCCACTGACGAAAGTTAGATCAAGACCTCTTCTATTTTACATACCAGGCCCGGTTTTCTGAGTTAAAGCGATACCTTCCTAGGTCTCTATCCATTCGACCACCCATTAAATTATTTGTGACATAAACTAATGGGCGTTGGGCTCTGCTTCTGTCGCAATCCAAGAGTGACTTCTGATGCTAACACAATGAAGCTACTTTGTAAATTAAAGTTGCATGCAAAATGCAAGACCTCTTACTAAGTAAAGTGATCTTTAACCAAGTGAGTTAGTGCAAAACACATTATAAACTTAAGGAGGATGGGGGGTGTTGTTTTTTATGGTTTATTCAGATTATTTTCGAAACGAAATGAAAGCAGAGATATTACAATGAAATACACATAAAAATTCTCAGAAATAGAGAAATACAATAATACATGATTTATATTAATGAAATAAATGTACATAGACTGTAAAAATATAGAGTGAAAGACTCGTTAGAATGGTGGCATCTTTATCTCTAAGAAGAGATGCGATGGCTACGCTCATTTGTAAGAAGATTATTACAATGATGCTCTAAAAGCCTTTTTATGATAAACATGAATGCCAAAACCCTAGACATCCAAAAACCTAACCTTAGGAGATGAAGTGCCAAAAGTCATGTGGACCATGTTGGGGTAAGTTAGTACATTAACTTCCTAGGGTCGTAACTTTTGCATATGATCTCCGTTTTAGGTGTGTGATAGCCCATTGGAAAGGTGTTTTTGAGAACTATGTATTATGTCATCAAACTCTGACTCCATCTACAGTTTGATTGTGGCAAGCCAAGAAAACACTATTTAGAGCCCCAAAACGGCCATGGAAGTACAGAAAGATGTATTGACATGAAAAATTCCAAAATAATCCAATTGGAATAGGTGGGTGGGCACCAATATCCACCTGGATGTTGTGTAGAGCTTCAGGACAGCCCCATAAGTGCATAACCCACAATTACAAAGAATTGTCCCCATTACAGAGAAACATGTTGAACTAAAAATTATCAAAATGAGCCAGTTAGAATTTGGAATAGGTGGGTGGCCAATAATATCCACCTGGATCAATCCTCCCCCATTAGGAAGCAATGGTATCCATTGCATTGAGTGCCCAGAGAAGACGAGAAATCATTTTCTGAATCTGAACCTTGGTGAGTTGCGTGCCCTGTTGGAGAAGTTGTGTTGCTTGGTCTGTGGAAGGCTGTCATGAGCCTGTTGTTGGTGGGGTTAAATTTGTTCCACCAACCTGTTGTATCTAGGCTTGATGGGGCATTGTGTAGGAACCATTGTAGGTGAAGGAAAATATATATGCTTTCTCTTCTGCAATCTTCTTCTGTTGGATAGAAGGTGTTGAGGATGCAGTGGTTATAGTGGATTTTTGTGCATCCTTTGAATAGACTGTGAAGAGGATAAATTTTGTAGTATGAGATATTACCTTGTGGAACTGTTTTTGTGGAACAATAGTGGAAACTACCTCTGGT
>ML793497.1:195714-224326 GCA_009831015.1 Picea engelmannii | reverse complement strand
GATGAGCGTGGAGTGTTGCAGCAAGGCAAAAAGACTTGATCCATTGCAGGAACACTCATCATTCTAGCCTTTGCACGTAAATTGAGGCAGTGTAGTACTGGAGAGACTATTTGGAACTTTGTCAAAAAGTATCCAATATTACAATCAAAGGTCTCAGTTCTACGAGACAAATGTAATGACAATATTTGCGCTTGAATCTGATCAGTGGATTCAAAGATGAAAATTGTTTCCATTTGCGAGAGAGCTCTTATTCTTCCACATATTGTGAGAACTTTGCCCTTGGATTGTCCATGGATATTGTCTCATTTCATGAGAGACTTTGCCCCATGTTGTGAGAAATTGCTCTATACACATAAGAGAACCTCTTCGATGCTGTCACCAGGAGTGGAATTGCAAACCTTTTATTTGTAAAGGAGAAGCATATTTTAAAGAGGAGAATAAAGCAACTAAGCGGTTGAGCGAAGCCCGAAGACGTAGCCCACCCTGGGTGAACTCCGTTATCAATTGGTGTTTTCCTTGTCTTTATGTGTGACTACTTATCTCATGTTTATTATGCTTCCTTATTTCTGCAGTTAAGTTGTTGGATGCATTAAGTAAACAGAACATGAGAGTTAATAAGCTTCTTTACCAGGTTAAATTCAATTTGGATTCAAGCCACTTAAACACTTCAATTTCACATTTTAAACACAACCAAGTTCAATAAAAATGATCTTAAATTTGACCTTTGATGGAGTGGCATAGAATCGAGTAAAGATTGGTAATAGGGTCACCTCTGGTCTCAGATCAATAGCAAATCCCAAAGCCTCGAAATAATTGACTCTCAGAGAGGTATGGGAACCAACAAACCCCCCAAAACACAATCTCTCTGCAATGTTCGGTCAAGCTTTCGAGGGGTTATCTCCTTGGCTCTTTCTCACATAACCTCATGTTTGGCTCCTATGTGAGAGGAGTTTCCCGGCCATACCTATATGACAGTTGGGCTTGAACTCTCCCTATATCAGACTCCTATGTTTTTTTATCGGTCTTGGAGAGTTATCTCTCCAATCCTAATCTAAGGCCCTAACCCTAAAATTATTTGTGAACCCTAGAAACAAAGTCTAGTACATTTTAAATTTAGCGTTCATTTTAGCGACTATTTTTTACTCAAAGGATACATAAGTGAAATTGATGTTGTTTGAGACTGTTGCAAAAATGAAACTTATAAGAACACTTGCAAAGAAAACTTTACATTAATTCTTCAATGAAAAAGAGTTTCAAAAAAGAAAAATGCACGAACAATCTCTCAAATCTTGAAATGCAATATTTTCTCTTTTTGATGCAAAATGCACAATGCAACCTTTTGAGAAAAGCAAAAGAAGCAAACACAAGGATGTTCTTTGTTATTTTTCCTTTGAAATGTTTTTAAGATGAGAAGAAAACAAAATCCTATTCTAATATCTTTTTATTTTTCAAATACAAAGCAAAACAAAGCAATAGAAAGAAATAAACCTAACTAATAACAAACTAGGATTTTTTCATTTTTGTCTTCTTTCTACCAAAGCAAAAACTAATAAAAGATGCTAAAAGAAAGATTTTTTGTTTTGTTTTATGTTTTAAAAATCCAAGGAAAGCACAAAATAAAAGTATCAAACTCAAATGTAAACTCAAGTTTAAAAAATGACCACAACAGTGACCATGAAACTGAGATCCTGAGAATAAGACTAGCCTTACAGTCATGCAATCCAAGGGATAAAAGGGAGACAAATATGGATTAAAAAAAATAGTTTTCCATTCAAATTTAAGGCCTTACCAACCTTCTATGGGCCACAAAAAGGTTTGGGACCAAACTCCCCAAAAAATACCCCCAAACAAGCTAAAGCAGGGCTCCAAAAACGCTGCAAAACAAACAACAAAGTCACTTTTTTGGAGGTGTACGTGACTGTCTCCACTGTAGGTCGCACGTAAAAGCTTATTTATGTGCCCTATATCACTGTAGGGAGCATGTATGAGCTTTGTACATGCCGTTGCCTCTTATGGGGTGTGTGTGTATGCACTTTGACCTTCTACAGGGCGTGTATATGACCCAACACTTACGTGTTTTTTAGCATGCATGTACGCGCTTAACTCCTATATAGAAGTAGCGTATGCACGCACCTGTTATCAAAGGAATGTGCATATATACTTAGAAAGACTTGGACAAATTAGGTCTAAATCCCAAAACTTAAAATGCAGTAGAGAGATCAAAATAAAACAAAAAAAGAATGGAAAACAAAAGGCAAATTCAAGAATGACTCAGAATGATACAAGCACCAAATAACCTTGTTTTTCTTTATAAAAGTCAAACTAAACTACTACAAGACTCAACAAGCAACGTAAATAGAGCCTTAAAGTCCCAAGAGAAACCCTGGACACTTAGCCAAACACCGTCAAACCAGAAAATATTATAAAAAATCCTTCCTCAGAAAATGTATGCGCCTATGCACAAGGAAGCTTGTGTACACACGACTGTCTACACTGGCGAGCGTGTATATATATGAAAATGTGTTAACTACAGGTCACATATACACCCAAAAAACTTCAAAAAGAGAAGAAAAAAAGCAACATAAAGGCTCAAAATGGAAAAGGAAAGATTCAAATGATTGCAAACTACTGATCTGAATACCAAGCAACAGTCCAAGGCAAAGGAAAGACAAATAAACCAAGCAAACACAACAAGAAATCCCAAAGCAGACCGACTAGGGAAAAGTCCCCAGTATGGTCTCCAATTATGCTTTCATGGAAAATCCCCTACAGTAGTTGGCTATACTGCAACATACGTATGACCATATATAAAGTACTTTTCAAACAAAATACCAAACTAAGATAAAATAACCGAATTTCACAAGAATAACTAACTTATTGAGAAAGGAGGAAATTTGACTCACCATGATCCAAACGTTTGGTGGAGTCCTCTTGGTCCTTCTCGAGGGTTTCTCCACAACCTGTAAAAAACTTGAGCAAGTATATCTATATAGAGAGGTGGTTATAGTAATAACTACCCATTAGTTATATGTGAAATAACGGAAGATGACAAAGCAACTAGTATTCTACTGAAATGTATGCAAAAAGATTATAGATATGAACAATAATGACACAAGATACTTCAAAGGAATGATTTTTCTGTGTTATTAATGAAAAGAGTAGCAAAGTAATTACAACTTATACCTACTCGATGCAGTGCTGCCTTGTCGAAAGAGATCCTAGATTCCTCCACCTAGGCTCCTGCTATACATACGTTTCTGACACTAAAGTCACCATAGGCCCAAAGAGGGTATAAAGAGACAGTCTTGGCAAAAAAAGGTTGGTGATCAGAGGGAAATTGGAAACAAGGGTTTCCAGGTCAAGAAACAACAACAACGGGGATAAAAATGGGCTTACATACTTGGTGGGAATAGTCGTATGAGTGTTTGCTTGAAAGTGAAAAGTATCATTACCTTTCTCCATGAGGCAAGTGTTCCTTTTATGCTGTCTCTAATCAGTTAGAGACAATTGAGTATGGGGAAAAGGAGTTAGACAACTAACCAATCCCATAACTCATCATTAATTTGGGCATAATTAATTGTTTTTGAACATTTATTAGCATGTACGCGGGTGTCCCTTAAACAACCCGTGTGTACGCAGGTAGAATAACTGTTAAGGCACGCACATCCTTCAAAATTTTTTTTTTTAGAAGGTCTCAAGAAGGTATGGGGAATAGTTGTCTGCAAGGAGGATATGGATAAGGCCAATTAGAGCATCAAAGATTTAGAGGTGGAATTTGACACTATAGCATGTGCTATAACTTATCACTTATATATGTATTAATTTTGAATTATAAAAATTATTTTGCTTGGCAATTGAGTAAACATCCCCCTACATTTACAAGAGTGAAAATCAAAGTAAGAAAATTGGGAACTTCATCGAGTGAAGGTGCAAGTGCACTATAAGGCCTAATAAAACAACAATATTTTATGTGATGTGCATTATGTTGCGATTGGAGCACAACATAGTGTTATACTATTAATGACGCTTCATTATAATTCTAATAGATTTACAATCTTTTTTCCTAATGAAAATATTTTGTTTCAATATCGATAGAAAGATTTCCAAGTGTGGGTACAATATAGAAAGATAAATATAAAATTTATAGGTATTTATTTATTTATTTATTTTTATTTGTATCTAGGGGAATCGATAATGACGACGGTATTTGGCTACTGCGTGACACAAGGTCAAATCTCGTCGGTTGCCTTATAACCCCTAGGGAGAACCACACCACCCGCAAGCCTGGCCTCTAGATAAGATGAGGTTTGAACTCGTGACCTGCTTAGCAACACAAACGCCTTAACAGTACGTCCGCTGGCCACTAGACCGCACCCTTGTGGGCTATTTATAGGTATTTTTAAGTTCAAGGATTATTTTAGTTTTTAAACCAGGGATTTTGGAAAAACTATAATCATGTTTAATGTTCATAATCTTAAATCACAATTACCTATGTATTATTGGATTAATTATCACAGCTAAAAATTTAAAGTGTCTGTGTTCATATCCATAATGATACTTAGGAAGATGATATCTCATTACACTCGCTTATAATTTGAAATGAGTAAAGTTGAAAATCTAAAGGGCATCAGAGGTGCATCTACAACATAGGTAGATGTAAAAAATAGCCAACCAGAATCATAAAAAAATTAAAAAGTGACCATAATAATTATAATTTATAATTAAATAAACACCATAAATCCATTTTAATCTTGATTTGTTTAACCACCAAGAGAATTAAGTCTTTATTTCTTTTGATCTTTCTCGATGCTTATTAGATTTAGTGTTAAGCAAGATCAATGTCGGCTGCATTGATGGAAGCAAGGTGCATTTTACAATCCCGTGTTGAAGATATTGTAATGTGTGCCTCATTTGTTTGTAATACCGATGTTATCATATTTCGGTTGTATATAATCTTTATGAAAAACTAAAAAAAGGTAACAATAGATAAAATGTCGATTACATAATAATCATTCACAAACCTTTTTTTCTTCATGGAAAAAATCTTTATATCTAATATTTCAAAGGTGAAATCAAAATGTACATCGTCTTAGCCTTTTGGCTCAAAAAAGAGATGCCAAACTTACTTCAAAATAGTCATAAGACTACTTAATATAGTATTTCATAAAGAGACTTCTCATAACCTCAGGTCATCAATTACAAACAAGATAGACTTATTCTTTCCAGACCACATGACACTTGTCATATCTAGATTRACAAGACAAGGCATACTTATTCTTGATGGCCATAAATTAAAAAAAAAAAWATCATGGATTTTCGGAAGAGAGCCCCACCTCTGAACTCTTACTAAGATAGGATCCTCTCTTACAAAAATAAAGCATCCTTAGAACGCTAATATGCATAAGCATTTAATTCCCAGTAAAGGATTTTTTTTCTTCCGATTTTTCTTTTTTTCCTCTAGAATTATGCTCATAATCATTCACAAATCACACATATATAAATAACATTATAGTGATCAAATCATATTAAACATCGAAAGAAAATGAGTTTAAAATAATTTTTGCTAAAAGACATATACTGAGTAAAAGTCATATACCAAGCATATATATACAAGCAACTAAAAACTCTCAAGGATATATGCTTTAGTAAATGTATGATTGTTAACATTGACAAAATGAAGGTTATGATAATTAAATCGAAAAAGACTATTTACACTAATTTTGTGTACGAGAACAACGTGGAGGAAGTGACTTCATACAAATATCTCATAATCGATCGTCATCACAAACTCAATTGGAACTAGAGCATTGAGAAAATGATAAATTGATGGTGGAAAGATTATTAGAAGCTTGAAAACAATTATAAATTAGTGGACCTTTGGCTATGAGATAAGATGAAACTCCTTTTTGAGACCCTCGCCACTCTTGATATCTTATATGGTTGTGAAGTTTAGGGTTGCAACATCTCTAGAGAATCATGGAGAGAGATAGAGTGAATCCAAAACTGTTTTATCACTTATAATTTTGGAATCAAAGACAATCACCCTATCCTATCCTATCCTCCTCATAGAAGCAAGTCTTTCCCCCATTGAGAGCACAACTATGACTAGGTACCTAATGTACAAGACCGAGGTAAACAACATGGAATACAAGATGCTTCCTAAGATTGCTTCAAACTCCAGTCAAAACCACCTACTGCTCAAGCAAGGTTGGCATAAAGATGCCGAGTCTTGGCTAAATCATTGGGGTCATAAAGGAAGAGGTCACTTCGTGGAATAACGATAATATTAAGCATACTAATGCATCTAAATTTAAGGAGAAATTGTGGTGCGATAAAGAATTAGAGGATAAGAGAAAATTAAGATAATGTAAGGAGGCGATCAACCCTACTCTAGAAGATAAAAAGTATCTCTCTATTCTGACTAGCATAAAGAAGAAAATTGGCATTGTCAAAATAAGGACAAACTCTCATGAGCTCCATAGTGAAACTAGTGTTGGACAATTCCTAAAACGTTGTGGGTCGAAAGAATTTGTCATCTTTCTCTTAGATTGCCCTATGTACACCCACAATAGATCATGATTTCAAAATATTTGCTACAATACCGACCTTCATAATCTTTTCACTCATCAAAACTATGGTGATTTAGGAATGCTTTTGTTAAAGCTTTTTGAGCACATAAATAGAATTCTAAAGAAACCCAAGTAATTTCCTTACCTTTCTTAAGGTATGATAGGCCGAATTTGGTCTTAATGGATGCTAATCCTCCTCCTCCTCCTCCTCATCATCATATTGCTAGAAAACATATACTAAGCAAATGTAATATACCAAGATATATATATATATATATATCGACCTTCCCAACCTTTTCACTCATCAAAACTATGGTTATTTAGGAATGCTTCTGTTAAAGCTTTTCGAGCATAGAAATAGAATTCCAAAAAAACCCAAGCAATTTTCTTACCTTTCTTAAGCTCTGATAAGCCAGATTTTTGGTTTCAATAGACGAAGTCATATACCAAACATATATGTGTGTAAATTTATCTTAACTCGAAATCTTATAAGCATTGAGAGACTTGCATTGCATTTTTTAATCCTTTTAAATATTTAATAAATCCAAAGTTAAAATAAATTTATATGGGTGATATTTCCAAAAACAAAATTTAATTTCAAAATATTAAAAAATAAAAACAAAATTTCATTTCAAAATATTAAAAAATAAAAAATAAACTATTTAGAAAAAATTATATTAATTAACCCTTTTTAAAAATACATATAATTTTAAAATACATATATCTTCATAATAAAAAAAAAAATCATGTAACTCATTTAACATTATGTTAATTAAAAAAGTCACAACCATAGTGAACAGCTTCATAAAGCACCTTTTACAATTTAAAAGCCTGTACATCCCATATAGAATATCCAAAGAAGAGATGAGTATACATACTGAACTTTTAACCACACAGATCACATAATCTATGACGTGGAAGATTTCGTACAAGAAACATATACCTGTCATGGTTAATTTAACAATATATTAATAGGAGAAACAACCACCACTGTAATATCATATGTATGGATAGAAACCTGTAAAAACTTTTACACTGCTTGAGGCTACCAATCCATGTTAAGCATTACAGCACAAGTTTAAACTTGTAAACATGATAAAATGAAACGTCTTAGAATTTAAATAAAATAATTTATTGAAACCGTCACAATCACGATGTCGACCTGGAAGAGAAGAGACAGTATGGAGTTGAGTTTTTGATTTAAAATGCCTTACAAAGAGCATATTCAAAACTTTTCATCATCATGCGAGTAAAATTAAATTTGTATTTGTGTTTAAATAAGTTATGATTTTAAAACTTTTCATTAGGTAAGTAAAATTGTATTAGTGTTTAAATAAGTTATGAGTTGTACAAAGAGATTCGATTTCGTAGAGTGTTAGTTATGTACAACTCGATTGTGTGTATTACATTGCGACTTAACTTGTACTTTTCAAATGATTCGGTGGCAAAATTGATGATAATCCTTCGATACGGAAGAAACCCATATATGTTTTGAACAGGTAATTTATTTTTCTTCATCCTCCGATGCTTTCAAATGTGACTCGCACATGATCCCAACTATCGCGGAGTGTTTCCCAGACAAATACGATATTATTCCAAATATAAAGCAAAAATATGCCAGTTAGTTTGGCACTTTTTGAAGCAAACAGTTTGCTTTACAGATCACTGGCGAGCCAGAATGCCACTACCGGAAATTGGTATTAACTTCTTTCTCCGTTGAAGCTCTGTGGACCGTCTGTCTGTAGACTTGGACATGTATGTATCCAAGTAAGTAGTATCTGAAACAAAATCTCCGTTTCATAACATAGCTGCTTCAGTTGTACAAAATTTTACTGTGGGAAGTTTTTATATTATGTGCAATGCATTCCCAAATCACTGACGCTTGTCAGATCCAAATTACATGTTCCTTCCATACATTGACAGAGTAAGGAAACCTCGAGGGATCAAAGTGGGTGTTGGTAGAAAACATCAGAGGGTGCGATGGAGAAGATGAGGCAGTTGACAAGACTGAAAACAGTGAGAAGAGGGCGAAGAGCCAGACCTGTAACTCTACTAGTTTTATTATTTGGGACTGTTTTTCTGCTCTTCTTACTTCAATGGTTATACTCTCTCCCACCTCCCAAGTTCGGCCCACAAACACCCCAATCATGCAGATATAGTAAAGAAGGATATGTTTTGAGCGAGGAGGCGATTTGTACAGAAACCTGTGGAAGAGTGTGTTTCCCTCGTGTGCATGGTATCTGTTTTGGTCATTCTAAGGTCACAATCTGTGATGGACAATCCCAATTTTATTCAGAGATGCCCAAGCAAATGCGTTTTCATATGGAGGAACCTAGAAAAAGGGTTCCTGTGAGAGGGGGGGTTTGCCCTGGATGGGATCCTGATAATAAGAAGCCCCTACAAATTACAAAGAATGAGGGACAAGCCGGTATCCGGAAAAGAATGCATGCTAGATGGATTCATGGATTGCAAATGGTAGCAGATCTCACTTTGATGCCTCATGGGAAAGCTGGACCCAACCCACATCATGAGTCTGAGAAGGTCATCCCTGCCATTCTCATGTCTCAGCTTTATTCGCTGAAAAATTCTACCTTTTACTGGTTTGCAAACCCCTATGACCCAACATCCATCAGCATGTGGTCTAAGGGCCTGCTTAAGGTCTTTGCATCGCAGATGAAGGTGGAGTATCTTCATCCCGTGGTTGCAGATGAATTTCCAATCTGCTTTGAGGATGCTATAATCTTTGCTGGATTGACTAATGCTGCCTACATTCCTAATGAAGCTGCCCATGATTGGTTGAGACAGAAAGTCTTGGCACACTGCAAAATTCCTAGTATGAATGCTAGAAGGCCTTTGTCTGATGTTATCATACTCAATCGGCCAAATTCTTCGAGAAATATAGCTAATTTTAAAGAAATGCAGGATATGCTTGAAAAAGAATTGCATTTAGCAGTAAAGGTAGCTGAACCTGGACCGCTCGAGTTCTGTGAGCAAGTTAGGCTGGTTGCAGAGGCAGATGTTCTGGTAACCCCTCATGGGTCCCAAAATGTTGCAGTTTTATTTTCGCGTCCTAGTTCTGTAATTTTGGAGGTCTTCCCTCTTCTCTATTATATTGATTGGCTTGGAAATTTGTTGCATGCTGGAAAAGTGTATCACCATGAGCTTTATGGAACATGGACAACTGAAAGACTGGGAATGCCTTTTCAAATGCGCCTATATGCACTTCTTTTGGGTTGGAAGAGATGCTTTTCTGTAAGGGAATGCATGAATTATGGAAAGCGTCAAAAGATTTATGTAGATTTAGATCAATTAGAAGAGATTTTACACACCCTTACATCCAGCTGTCATCTAGCAGTTCGTGGATCGAGATGTCTCAGAGCATATGAAACACAGTCAATTTTGCCTCTTGAGCATTAATATTCTTTTTACAGTTTCATTCTTCATTATTTGGTTGAGTATTCTTCTCCTAGATGATCTCAAGTGTTTCACATAAGCTTTGCACATGGTGCATTGTGAACTCTTGACTGTGAGGTAGCTTTTGAATTGGTGAACCAGTGAGAATTTTGAGGGCATCTGAATATATGCTGCATTCATCTTACCCTTAGTTATAAAAAACAGTTTTCTTCTCTTTTGAATCCTGCCCGCTTTGCTCACATGATTTTTTCAGGACGTTCTTGTTGATGAAATCCTTGAAGGTTTGGAGGACAAGCTTATAGCTTTACTTCCATGGTCTAGCACATGGCATTAAACACATTTTTTGGAAAGAGAGAACATGATGGTGATGCTTTAGGCGTAGATTTAAAGTTTACTTTCGTGGTCTAGCATATTGCTTAAAGCACGGTGGTTGAAAAGGCTGGCAAAGGATAAGTGGAGAGAGGAGTCAACACTGCATATTACATTTGATGAAGAAAAATCAATTTCTTACAAGCTCACAAAAGCATCTCTGACTTTGTATGTATGTGCAGAGTTCACTGATTTCATTCTGAGTTTCTATTTTTACTGAATTTCAAAACATATTTGCTGTGGTTAGTATTTAATATTGTCCTTGGCTGTATGGGTTTCTCTTCGTTATCCAAACTCTTGTTCTAGCAATAATTTAACTAATTCATTCAAAGACTTATCTCTGATTATTTTTGACATTAACTATGTTTCTAGAGTTCAACCTTCATTGACAGGTTCTGTTATTTAATATGCAGTGAGGGTTAATGGTATTGAGGAGTTTGAGGCAGACTTTTAAACTGGTCGATGAGGAAGTGTTTTGACATAGAAACATCAAATATTCAATGCTAAAATACCATACATTTGACGTCAGGTATGGAAATAATTATAAGGATGATTTTTGATAATTGGGAAGTCATTAGTCAATCTGCCTGTTATTAGCTTTACATGCCTGCATGAGACATGATTTTGATTTTTTTATCATCAATAGCAAAGATAGATTTCAAACTCCTATCAGCAATATTTGTTTGTTGGAAAAACTTTAAATCAATTGGTTTGCAGGAATTGGAATTCTGAGAAAGGCCAGGAGTTTGGAGCAGCAATAAGCTCAAACTAGAAAGAAGAAGACTTAGGATTGGTGGTTGAAAGCAGGTATGGAATGCTCATGATTTCTTTTTTCCCTCCACAATAAGAAGCTCTCTGATGTTTGCTTAAGGACTGTCCATTTTTATCTTTGATGACGTCCTCACTTGTTTTGCACATTTCGCCTCTATTTGTTATCTTTGGAATGGTTGTTTGTCTTCCATGTTCTTTGCATCTAGACATTAGATTTTTATTTGGATCTAAACCTCAAGTATGAATATAGGGGCAAGAGGAGGAGCAAGAGGGGTGAAACCAATATCCAGCGTCCTCCATCTTCAGCAAGTCTTCTTGTCGTCTTTTTCTTCATCCAATCTTTGAGTCAAAAGCTATCGTTAAACCTCTTTGTAGGTCAACAAGGCTTGAAGTAGTGACAATCAGTGTGCGTCCCCTTTGGTTCCTTTGGACAACTGTGTATTTGAAATTTATCAGAATTATGTACTCAAGTCATCTCTGATTAATGGAAGTCTACTTGTCTGGTTTATAAAGTTTCCCAACTATTGAGATTCATTCGCATTGTGATTGCTCTGTTTGCTTTAATGATTCTAGGATTCTTTTAATCAGCAAGATTGGATTTGTAATTACCTTGTTGGTTTTCCTATATTCCATCTTCTCCATTGTTAGTGATTGCGTATATGATCACTAATATTTTTGTAATCTTGGGTTGGGGATATTATGTTTCATTTAGTTCTATTTGACTAATGAAAGAATATGTGACATTGTTTGGGTAGTTAAAAGACTCAATTCTAAACTTGTGCCAAGTTGTTACGAGATCCTAAATTTATGGATCTTGTCAAGTCTTATTTAGGGGGAAGTCGAGAGGTTCTCTCCATATGATTATGTGGTTGTTCTATTATTACAATCGCACAACTCCTATTTAATTGAGCCATCTTATGTACTTGATATCACTTATGGAGTGTGACAAAAGAATAAAGCCCCAATTGTGAGAGTGGATGTTTACTCTATGAAGGTTTTACCATTGTATATTTGGTGTCATTATCTTGTGTGTTGTGTGGAGACTCAATTTTTGTAGATTATATTGTGTGTATAATTTCAACATGGTATCAGATCTTATTTTTCAAGTCTCCCCTTGATCTCTCTTGCTATTGCTCACTATGGAGGTTAATTCAGTTTCTTGAATCCGAAAAGGATGTGAAGCACTTGTGATATCTTGAAGATTGGTCTAAAAAAGGGGTTTCCTCAATCCGAGCTTGGTATTAGTGCAACCGATCAGGTTTACCATTACCATTCGTTTCTAAAGGTATGGTTTTGTGCAATTTTTAATGCAAATTATTGTTGCTAAAAAAGAAACTTTTCCAACTTGGAAGATTGTTTGTAGCATTTTTTTTGACTAAGTATTTGGTCAATTTACTATTTGGCTTATTGTGATTAGAGAGCCACTATTTTACAAAATAATATTTCAAAACGTAGAGCGAGTATCAAGAAAAGAAAAAAATCAAATTCTGTGTTGTATTGTGGGTTTGGATAAATTTTTTTGTAGACTCCTGTTATCGCACAAGTTGTAGGTTGGGCAAAGCCCGACCCAACCACCAATTGGCGACAACTTAGAGAGCACCTACCCACTGTCACCTTAGGCAGGTGTTCCCATCACTTTAGAGGTGAGGTAGTCACCTCAAGGGGGGGAATCCCAGTGACCCTAGGGGGGATTGAGACGGAAGATGAGATGTATAAATGGAAACCCCTAAAGATCAAGTTTCTAGATGGAAAATGGAACTTGGAAATGATTTGAGTAACCTGCCAAGTGTGAATACCTGCCCGAGACACAAAGAAAACCAAGTATATGATATAATATGTTAGTTGGACAAGCAAGTTAAGCTTGCTGTCCCTAATTGCAGCAAAAGTCAACGATGTATATCAGCATATAGAAGATAATAAAGGCTGCAAAATAAGTGTTAAAAGTGTAATTGAATAAACAAGAGACAAGCTAGTGAAAGCTAGCTTAACTCAACAATGATAAAGCAAGACTTTAGTACAAAAGCTAGGCTGAAACACAAATCTTACTGCAGTGATATTTATCAGCCTTATGGCTGTAGCAAACCAAGCTTTATAACAGAAAAATCAGCCAATGAAAATTCCTTCTAACTAGCTCAAAAAGTGCGCTAGGGTTAGTAGTTTGTTATGGCAAATCTATAGCCTATTCCTAGGGTTAGTTTAGGAGTTATCTAGGGTTAGAGAGTTAGTTTTCTGCAGCTCTAATGGCTGTAGGTTAGTTTTGTAACAGCAGCAAGTTTTAGTGGATGAAAGAGGATGTCTCAATGAGGCAAGAAAGCCTAGGGCTCAAGAAACAACTTCTAAGTGAGAGAACTTTAAAACTTGAAACTTTCACGTTTACCAATGCGACGTTTTATTTCTCCAATGCAACGATTAGTGCCTTTGATTATGGGTTAATGGGGTCAAAAGAAAAGAGCTAGGGCTACTACATCCTTGGGGGTATAAATCCTCTTATTCCCCAAGGCAAGTAACCTTAGCTAGGGTTTAAAACTAAGGGGTGTATGCCCATATACTTCCTTAGCAAACCCTTGCAAACAAGAATTCTATGCTTAAAAATATGATGGAGCTAAAGTAGGGGTGTATGCACTTATACTCCCTACCTAGCCTTAGAAAAATCAACCTTGAGCTTGAATTACAAATGACAGCAACAAGGAAAAAGCTTACCAATACAAATAGCAACAAGATAGACCATAGCATGCCAAGATAACCACCACAATAGCAAAAGAATGACCTCCAAGAGCTAGCGCATCATCATCAACTCCACAACCAAAGAAAAACCATATCATAGCATAAGATAGCAAAAAAGCCTCAAGGGTAGCGAAAATTTCAGTTCAAAGGCTTCTCACAATGAGAGAGTTATGATTTTAAAATGAGATCTTATGATCTCTATTTATACAAAATGTCATTCACATAGTTTGTCCACATTAGCAAGGGTAAAACATAAGACAAGGGGTCCACAACCCTTATCTTACCCATTGCAACAAAATAATATTAAACAATTCATCTTTAAATTCACTTTTACATAAAAGAAAACCCTAAAGTAAGATGATGTCCTCCCCTTAGGGAACATTTTGACACTAGGAGAAAGTCGTTGGAGTTGGAGATGCATAGTTAGGCCTCCAAAGGCCACATGCCACTCATCTAGGTCATCTCCTCATGGTCAAGGTCTTCTTCTCCTCAAAATGTCCATTTGTCAATGAGCCGTGTCTTCACCACCAAACCCTAGCCCTTCTAGGTGACGTCAAGCTTCTAAAAGTGACGTTTTGCCTCTCCTAGGAAAAACGTTTGGCAAGTAAGGGCTAGGTCACGTCATCCATGATGTCTTCTAGGCCTCCAAAGGTATGTCTCTCTTATCCAGCATGTGGGCCCTTGGCATCCAACCCGTGGGCTTCAAGCTCCATGGAAGCCCAAGCTAGGCTTGTTCCTCCAAAACTATCCACCAACTAGGTCCTGCAAAGACAAATAAGCATGCCCTCCAAGGATCTCAAGTCATAATATCATGGTTAGTAAATCAAATCAATAAATGAGCCACCTAAGCATGTGCATCAAAAGATTACTCGGTTAAACAAGTGCTCAAAGACATTATACAACTTGCCAAGCTTGGATATGGGAGGGTTGGCGAGGTGTCCTATTGGGTAGATATTTTTCTAGGTCAAGGAGTGTTTCCCAAGTGTTCCCTCTCTAAGCCATGTGAAGCAGATGAAGTGGTTATGGATCAAGACTCACTAGGCATGGGGTTCATGACATACAAGGGGTTGTAGTGTCTCATTCATGGGTGCCTTTGTAGAGGGTGTGTGCCACCTTCGTTTGCAATGCACTTTTTTCAAGCTTGTCCTTTTGCCATTCTTTGTTTCTTTCATGTTTTAAAGGACGCGTTGAAGGCCACTATCCTAGCGTGGTGTCCAGATAATGACAATGTCACTCACAAATACCTTGCGGAAATGAGAAGGCTGGCTTGTGATGAGACCCCCTTTTTCTCAGTCGTGTAACTGAGAACCACTACCCTGACTTGATGGCCAGATGATGGTAATGTCACACCGCTAGATACCCATGATCATGATAAGCCGACTCGTGATGAGACCTCCTATCCTCCAACTAACCCCTTGCTAGCGGGGAAAATCCCCCTATTACTATACTGGGTCAAAGTATAGGCAGAGCATTGATCTCCCTTAAAAGACAATTCTATTTCTGAACTACCCCAAACAATTTGAACTTAAAAGATAAGAGAAGGAAAAGAGGGTGTACCTTAGGTCCTTTTGGCTGATGTTGACCTCCTCCTCCTCCTCCTTTGTAGTTTCTTGGACTGCTCGTCTCCTCCTAAAGCTGACCTGCAAACAATTTAGACAACAAAACTACAAGATATTCTATCTCTACTTATCAATGTTAGGGTTCAGATACAAATGTGAATGCATTAATCAAATAAGCACACAAACACAATATTTGGGACAAAAACAGAATTCTTTTATTCAGATGTGAAGATTACAAATAGTTACAACCTTCTTGTCGGCAGACGCTCTGCGAACCTGGTCTGGGCTCCTCTTACTGTTGCTCCAAGTGCATCATTCCCGTAATACCTCTCACAATCAACTGATCTTCTTGGGAAGTAAGGAAGGGATTGTATAGGGAGAGGGATGGAGGGGGAATCCTGAGGCCAAATCTCAGAAAGGGTTGCAAAGCTTGGGCTAAAAGGGGAAGGGGTAGAGTTTCTCTGTTCTAATGCTTCATGTTGGAATGGGACCCCAAGACCTCCTTTTATATGACAAAAGGATAGTTATTCGATTTGGGGACGGGCTACAGTAGGTGAATTGGTTGGGAAACCCTCGATAGCCCGTAAACTTCGTCGAATTCCTTGCAACTTTTATTTTTTGCAACTTTTGGAGGTAAACGTGGACTGTTTAGTATGCAACTAGCGTATGTACGTGGGTTGTCTAGTATGCAGCTAGTGTATGTACCAAAACCAAGGAGAATGTTCCTTTTTCGAAAATTTAGTCCCTCAGGCCTGAAAAAGGGTTAAACTTACGCCTGAGAATACTCTTCTAGCGAACCAAAGTTCCTAGAGCATACCTTCATTCGTAAAATTAGCCATCTGGACTGAAAAAGGGGTAAACTACCACCGGACAGATGTGCCTTCAAATTTGCGTTTGGCGAGCGTGAAGGGCAACAAGATCGCTCTGCAATCTTTTGAATTTTAGAGAGTTTGAAAAGGGCTTAAAGAAGACTCCAATGGGGCTACTTTTCTCAAGTAATCCAGACAAGATCGAAAAGAATAAATGCAGTCTCGTTGGATGTTGCTTTCGAAATTTAAAGCGAGCTTGAAAGACAACAAACCGTGCTCATTAGGGAGTCCCGTGGGTAAGGCCAAGAATGATGATTAGCAAGAAGAATGAGGCTTCAATATGTAATCATGACGGGACTAACAAGGACTCCCAAGCCTATAGTCAAAACTCACAGCATGGATGCCAAAATGCAGCAAAGGATCTACCTAGGGCATCCATGTAGAGGTAGGCTCTACCACCTAATTACGACACTTCTAAAGCAACAGAGAAGGTTCCGTTTGTTATCACTCCAGGAAACTCTCCTAGGCTGTAAGTCAGAGATGCCTGGTAACTCAATCTTTTTAGGAACTATTTTCTCAATAATGTGTTGGGGTTTGGGATCAAGATGAACATCTGAAACTCTGAGTTATATTCTCAAGACAGTCTTAACTATAATCATGCAACACAAGGCCTTCAAGAGCTATTGTCAGATAGGTTTGAATAACAGGTGGATGAGAAAACTAATCAATCAACCAGAACATATATAACACCATATATATATGATGGGTCAACAAACTAGCCAAKGATGCTTGTGATTCTTGCTTAATAACCAAAAGTAAGATGACAGTTACCAGGGTCATTAAACATAGACAAAAGATAATTCCACTCATAAGCATAGAGATAGAATAAAGAAGGTCTGACAGTAACAAAGAAAGAAGCTTGCTGGCTGATATATTAAAGAAAGTGTCTTGTTACAAAACAGTAGCATCTAGAGCTCAAAATCGAACCCTTATTCCTCAAATGTTCCTGGCTTTATAGCCTTTACATACAGTTTCCAGATCCTAGAAAACTGGATCTGCTATACTAAAAATAGAAAGTCAAATTATATTTACAAAAAGATAGGGATAAACCCCAAAAGGAGGATAATCTCTATGAGCTGGTCCTTAAGATGTGTTGACTGTTGATGACGTGAAGATTAGCCTTCCAAGGCTTCTTCGACCTGTTCTTCTAAAGATAAATTCGAGCTGATGATGTGTGGACAAAAACCCCTGAAATTTTGCCTATGAAAAGATGCCAAATGTGATTAAAACTTTTCTTCTTACCTTATCCCTTATAAATAGTCTTTAAATCTGACTTGATAATTCAATATCTGACTATTCGAAGAAGTTTTGTCTCATTCTGATTCGAAAATTTCTGATCTGGGCGAAATTTCAAGCATTCTGGTTATTACAGACTTTCGGTGGTTAAAACTTAAGAGTATTGAGTTTTGAATGCCTTATCCACCGAAAAGGCCCCCTTTCAGTGGTTAATGAGCGCTCCTGGGCTCGCCTAAACCACCGAAAATCAAATCACTGTCAAAAATCAAAATCTCAAAACTTTATTTACCTGCATGGTTGCATTTAGTTTCAAGGGTTCTTAGAAGAAACTGCCTTCTTTCTGTCAATAACAGCTTTTCATCCAATCTCCTGCTCCTCTCTTTTTCCTCTGCTTCCTGTAGAAAATGCAGCTTTGTTCTATGCATTTTGTAAACCCCTATTCCTGCTAGCAGTGACATAATTTTATTGCAGGATGAGCCAGGGTACAGAGTCCTCTGTTATCATACGAATCCATGTTCTTATCAAAGTTTTTTACCAGATTTGCTTTCAGAGAAGAGTTAGTGCTGCACAAGTTGATGCATGGGCTTGTAATTCATCATAGTAATTTGAAAGATTTCCTTTGCTCCTCACTTCAAAGCCACCTTGCCATAAGAAGTTGTGCTCAGGAAGGGCTGCCAATTTTACAGGTTTATTTTGAGAAGAATGCTGAAGTGGCATTACTCTGAAGTAATTGCCAGTAGAATTTCCATCTGAAATGACAAGGGGGCACATGAAAAATCCCTTCTGACAGCTGTAAGAGTGTTTTCTGTTGGATGTACAGTAAATGGAGTGATAGTACTAGTAGCCATAAACTTGGAAAAATCTCCAAGGGAAATCAAAGGTCCTTCTCCATCAACATACATTTTCTGAGATGAATGTATCTGTGCCTTGTTGGTCTATTTTGCATCTTTTGAACCTCTCTCACAGACAACAAAAACTTCTTTTAAATGTTGAACTGCCCCTGTTCTTGAATTTGATAAATGAAAGCAATCAGCCGCCTCTGCTCTGCAGCGCTGAAGACTCCCATATGCAACTCCAGTCCTTTGAGAATATTGACCGGTGCCCCATTAACCCTTTCAAGACATACAAAGTCTTTCTTCCGGCCTACCTGTGTGAATCGAATGTATTCCCTCTCATCCCCGTGAGAGATCTCTCTTCTTTCCTCCGCTTAAAGATGGAGTGGGTGACGGATCAGCTTCAACAGACAGTAATCCATGGTTTTCCTCTGCCTCTTGAGCCATATCAGCCCACGAATTCTGAAAACTAACCCTCCCACTATTCACTTCATCTTCATCTCTATTTCCTTGAGTTAACTGTGAAGGCGGGAGCCCATTCATCGACAACTCCTCATGCTCTTGGTGACCAGAAAACTCCGTCTTTCCTTCACCAAAAACACCTGAAGCGAGTCCGTTAACGCGATCTTGCAAGAGTCGCATACAAGGCTGACAGAGATCTGGGGAGAGAGATGGCAGCCATTCAAGAAATACAGCCGCGGCTCTCTGCAGATCCATCTTGTCAGAGTTGATAGAACCATTGCCATTGCCCGAAGTAGAAGATGAATAATCCAATTGCACACACTGAAGAGACAGCTTCAGACAAAATGTTTTCATCCCTTGTTGATTGGGCATCTTAAATTCAACAACAAATTTCAACCTACGAAGTAACTCAGGGTCCAACCTACGAACAACGCTTCCCTATGTCAAGTTTGCAATAAGGATGCAAGTGCCTGGAAAACGCTCCATCTCATGTAAAAGAAGACCAATAGCAACATCTGACCAGGCTGAAACACTCGTGATACCATCCATAGAACAAGCATCTTCAGAACCAAATATCTGAAAGTCTTCCAGTACAAGAACAGCATTCATAAGCCGGGCATCTTTAAACACAGAGCAAATGCTAGAGCTTGTCTCATCACTGTTTTCTCTTGTTCGTATGTTACTAGTTGCGCACAATTTATCACCTTTAAAGGGCGACCCAATTTAAATCTAATTGCCTCTGCTGCAGCAGATTTGCCAGTTCCATGAGAACCCCAGAAAAAGCATGCAGACCCAAGTTGTTTCTGCTGGGAACCCCATTGTCCAAGTAGAACTGCTCTACAACTTGTATCATATGACACATTACAAATTGCAACCAGATTCATTTGTGCAAGTAGCTTTATTTGAACAATTGCCACAAATAATATTCACCTGTGCACTACGACCCATCTTGTCAAAACCATATTGTTCACAATGTTGCAAATCACCAAAATAATATTCTTGAACAAAGTCTGCATCTCCAGTTACAGGGGAAAAATAATAAAGGTTCAAATGTCCAAATTCCACATATCTTGAATCTGATCTGTGCTGTACATCTTTACAGAACCGAACAGCCAAGTCTGATCTCTGTCCTTCATGTTCAAATTTCTCTCCACTTCTTGCATGCGGCCTGATAATACGTTTCATTTCTTTATTTTGCTGAGAGGTATCATAAGAACTGATGACAGATGGAGAGAAGAAGACTCGGCGCTTTGTATTATGCCTTGTGTGTCGATTTGTGAATTAACTCATGGAATGACTCATGGATGGGTGTGCTGGACTTGCACTTAATGTTCAAACTTAGAACCTTGCATATATAAATACATATACTTCTTTTTCTATACCATGAGATAATAAACATAAAAAATAAAAAATGATGATAYATTTTTTATGTTTTTATATTCTCTATAGCATAGACTAGAAAAAGAATGAATGACATTATTTGTATCATGTATTGCAGGTCCGGAGGCATGCTAACAAAGGATTTATGAGCAGAGTAATCAGACAGGAGCTTAATGAGCACTATGAAGGTTTTGATACTGACCAAGAGTATCAAGAAGACGATAAATCATATGAAGAATTGATAGAAATGCGATCAAAGTAGCGGTGCGTTTTTGATCGCTAACACCGTGTCGCACTTTGGTGGGATCAATCCTATGGCAAAGCAGAAAAAACAACAATATGCAGAAAGCTGGGAGTGAAAACCTAACTTATATGCAAAAGTTGAAAAAATGACGTTTACCATGGGACGATATGAGTGTAACCCATCTAAAAAATTACCAAACCGAAAGGATAAGTCCATCAAAAATACCGAAAGATAACTCAAAAGAGAACTCAAGTAGCCACCAAGCTAGGAAAAGTGAAAAAGGGGACCAAATTAGGGCAAAAAGGGCCAAAAAAGTCTATAAATAGAGGTGGACAACTCATTTTTACCATTGCAATTTGGAAATTAACAAAAGAAGTCAAAAACCCCTTTGATCAAAACGTGAATTCCGGGAGCTACGATGGACGAAAAACCCTCACACTTGGACCAAGTAAGTACAAATCAGTCCCTCTTTCTTTTTTAGCTCATTAATTTGCATTTAATTTTGTATTTAGGAGGGGTGCGCCCTTGAAAAACGGTCGCGACTACATGTACGCGGGTCGTCTTTAGGACAGTCGCGTATGTACGCAGGCAGAGTATTACTCAGCCCGTGTACATACGCGATTGTCCTAAAGATAGCCCGTGTACACCCTCTTTGAAGTTCAAAAATGAATAAGTGAAGACTAAAACCTCTCCAACTTGTGTGTGTGACATGATATATGTTCACTGGAGAGAGAGTGAACATGAGGAGCTGGATGTCCTGGCTGAGGAGGACCCTGTGGCCATCGCTACGCTAAAATAGTGTGGCTTATGGAAATTTTTCCAGTGTCCGTTCATGAGGGCACAACTGAGCTTGCTCAATGCTCTAGTGGAGTATTGGCATCCTGATGCAGAGGCTTTCATGCTAGAGGGTCAATCATTGACCCCGACCACAGAGGACATTTACTTACTGACCAACCTCTCTAGAAGAGGGGAACCGGTCAACTTGAGGACCTTTCCTCCGGGGCCATATAACATTCAAGGCTACATTAGTATGTATTCTAAGGCTGGTACCGAGAAAGTAGGTTCTCGGGTGTCGATTCACAAGATTACCAGCCTCTCCCTTCGCATTATTTTGTTCATGATTAGGTGGATTACGGGATCCGCAACACTCCATCAGGCCTCTCGTGCACAGATGCACTGTGCAGTCCAGTATTTAGAGGCTACCGTGTTTGATTGGAGCACTACCATGCTAGTATGCATGAAGAGACAACTCACAGAGTGTCGTAGATGTACAAACAAAAACTTTGGGTTTGGTACCGTTCTATGCTCCTTCGAGAGAGTGCACAGTATTAGCCCGAGAGAGACAGTACGGGGGCATATTGCCTCTTTCCCGACATTGTGCAGGTGGACAGTTCAGCTGCCTAGACAAGGTGGAGGAAGGACCCAAGAGGCCTTCGATGATAAATTATTTGACTGGTGGGCTCATCAAATTCCAGTGATAAAGGACTATCCCTATGCAGGGATAAGCTTCCTTAGAGATCCTGGCATGCCCGTGCCCCCTGGCGAGGAGCGCGGCGAGATAGGTAACGCATATTTTAAAGTTATTAAATTTTTAATTTTTTATATCTATCCTTTTTATGTGTGTGTCAGAGTACTAACTTAAAGCTTTGTTATATACATATGTGGGACCAGTTCGACCGGTAGACTTCGCTAGGACCAGGCGTTGTCCTCGACCAGAGGCAGGACCAGCAGCAGCAGGAGGACCAGCAGCTGCAGGAGGACCCCCAGTCGGAGAGGCTGATAGAGTCCTACATCGAGTAGAGAGGAACCTCATTGCTCTCATTCGTGCAGTTCCTATGGCCAACATCGAGGATCTTCCCCCGGCTATGCAACCACATGTAGTAGGGGTGCCTCGGACATGGGTCCAGTTATTTTGATGTCTTGCGAACGCCGTTGTCCACTACAACAGGGCCAATAGGCCTAGACCTTAGATACCGTTGGACTACTTATGTGCCAAGGGTACTTTCTGTACTATATTTTTGAGGGCTTAAGCCCAATGATGTATACCGACTACTTTTGAGGCTTTCATGCCCACTTTGTACTCATGACACCATTTTTGGACACATATATATACATCTTTCAGTTTTTTGGATGACATTTTTTACAAATGTATTTACATGTGTATGTGTGTGTTTTACTTTTACATGTGACCAACATGCCAATCTAAAACTTGATTCACTAGAGTATCAATTAAATGATTAAATCTCCCAGGAACATGGATATAAGTAATATAATCAAAAAATCGTTCTAAGAGACGTAACCTAAGGAATCGTCGGTGAAGAGTGGGATCATAAACGTGGTAAACCCCATTTAACAACACAACCAGTTGAGCATCTGAATAAATCCGGAGGTGAGAAATACCATGTGACAAAGCATCACGTAGTAATTCTATCACTGCATTGTACTCGACAACATTATTGGTTGCGTCACCTAGACAAATACCTCCGGAAGATAGCAACTGGCCTCTAGGTGTGAAAATCACCCAATCTACGGAAGCAAGGCTCCGAGTGTATTGGCTAGCGTCGTCCGCGAACCCAACGTACACCTCTGATTCACTTGACATCTGCCACAGTGAAAAAGAGAACATAAATAACTACACGTCCATAAAACAAAAAAGACAACAAGGATAACGTGCCTCGGCTAAGATAATAGATAACGTGCTCCTCGAGCGCATTGTCCTCTTGTACCAAGACCATGCCGATCGTGGACTCTACAGGAGCCACATATAACTGGAAATCCTTGCCATAATCAGGAGGCCCGAACAGAGGGGTAGACGTCAGAGCGCGTTTCAACGCATCAAAAGAGCGTTGAGATGCTTCGTCCCAACAGAATGGGACTCCCTTTTTTAAAAGACGCACGAACCCTTTCGTAATATCAACATAATTAGCGACAAAACGCTGAAGAAAGTTCGCATTCCCTTGTAAACTCTGAAGCTGGGGTATTGTGCACGGGGGAGGCAATTGAACTATCGCCTCAACCTTAAGAGGATTGACCATGATCCCTTTTGTCGACACGACGAAACCTAATAAACGACCCGATGTCATGCAAAAACTGCACTTGTTTGGATTCAAGCGAATCCGATAGTAGCGACACGGCTCAAAGATTAGTCGTAAATGGGTGGGATGTTTGGATCTCTTGCGAGAACGTGATGCTAGATCATCCAGGTATGCCTCGACTATGTGTTTGAGGTCGTGAAAAGCGAATGACATGGCCTGCTGAAAAGTAGCTCCAACATTCTTCAGGCCAAAAGGCATCTTTCAATATGCGAAGGTACCCCAAGGACAAATAAAAGTCGTTTTATGTTGGTCCTTGGGTTTGATTTGAATTTGATTATATCCCGAAAAACCGTCCATGAAAGAAAAGACTTTGCAACCCGCACACTCATCGACAATCTGATCAATAAACGGGGTTGGAAACTTGTCTTTCGGGCAAGCTTTGTACAAATCGCGAGAATCCATACAAACACGAATCGTGCCCTGCTTCTTGTTGACAGGAACCGGGTTTGATACCCATTTTGTCAATTGTGTTGGAGTTACTTCACACACACCTAGGAATTCTTTTTCCTAAGGTTTTTCCTATGTTTATTAGCCATTATTCAGTGTCCTATATTTTAGGAAGAATATTCCTCTAGGGAGAATATTCTCTTCAATTTTCACTTCAATTTGATCAGTTGAGTGGAGTCTAGAGGCTACATTAGGATTATCACCATGCAGCATTGGGATCATCACCAGCTAGTGCGCATTGTCCTTGGGATCATCACCGACTAATGCGCATTGTCCTTGGGATCATCACCAGACTAGCGCATTACCCATGATTCCTTGATCTCCTCCTCACTTCACTCTGTTTCAGTCAGTTACCTGAAGATTGATAGACTAGTTAACTTAGCTAGGTGGCAGTTCACTCTCGTAATTGCCCGAGAGACTAGACTAGGTGGCAGTTTACTCCCGTAACTGCTGGTGTGTGTCCAGATCACTCTAGACCACCACTATGGCTCATTGGCTTCTCCTCCAGTGTGCATTGGTTGAGTTATACAAAGTATATCATGTGTAAATTATCATTCATTCATTTGGTTAATGAGAATTCTTCCATTCTTTCTCTCCTGTTTTTCTTTTCTTCTATTTTCTCTACAACTATGTATGTCAATTCCCAGCTAGATCTATTATGTGCAGGTTCAACACATTTACAAATTGCATGGGGTAGATGAAACCAACTTTGAGGAGTTTCTCTACCTCAGCCTTTATTGCCGCTGCTTTTTGAGGATTGACCGGGCGAAGCTTCTGTCGGACCTGCTTGACATCAGGATAAGTCGTGATTTCGTGTTCAACAATTCGTGGATCAATGCCTGGCATCTCCTTGTAAGACCAGGCAAAAACATCACAGAACTCCTTAAACAACTCGACGTAAATTTGAATCTCTTCGGGGGAGCAATCCGCTCCGACGAAGACATTCTCTACGATGCCAGGGGTTTTGGAGATATCAATAGGAATCATTGCAACAATATTTGCCATGTTGCCCTCGGCGTATACTCCGTGCATAGCCAAAGGGTTAATAGGACAAGGGCTATCTCCATTCATGGTCATAACAAACTCTCTTGCCTCTATTCTCCTAAGCTCGGGAAGAAAATAAGATCTATGGTGAAGATCATCCCAAGGTCTGTCCGGACCAGTGATTGCCTCCAAAATCGCCTCGTCATAGGGCAAGACTAAGTCCAAAGGGTCCTGAGTGGCGAGAGAGTCTTGAGCCCAAATAGGCTCGAGAACTGGATCTAGCTCCTATGGGGGAGATGGATCGAGGTTGGCCGAGGCTTGCTGGACAACACTGTACACAACCTCAGCAGGGGATAAGGGCATGGCCATGCCAAGGTTCCCTATCCCTTCCATCGAAGCCGATGGGGAAGGTAAAGTCCACGGGTTGTGAAAGTAGCTCGTTTTAAAAGACGACACTTGAAAAATTACAGCCTTCGGCTGATCGGGGACGTCCGAAATAAACCTTACATCATTGGAAGGCGACGGATAATCAAAAGTTCCCATAAACGACGGAAACAATCCAACACCTAAGTTGACAGTGCCTAACTGCGGGTTATCGATCATCGGGACCGTGGATGTGCTCGATGAAGGGTCAGGATGGGAGAAGGACAACTTGTCTATGGTTATAATCCATCCTTCATGAGGAAAGCATAGAACCCGAAAAACGGTGTCTACAACCGCATGCATTGCGTAAGTCCAGCTCCGTCCTAACAAGAGATTGTAGTCGAGAGGCGCATCGACTACTTCAACCTCGACGCACACAGTTTTACCCTCCAACTGCACGGGGAACGAGGGAATTATATTGTGTTCTGAACGATCAACCGTCAAAATCCGTAAGCAACATAGGCGACGGAGACAACTCAGGTTGGCCAATGGCCGTCCAACATGCCAACAACATCACGCAAGTCGAGGCACGCTCGTCAACCACCGTAGGAAAAATGTTCCGTGTCAACGATTTCGTGGTGTACGCCACTACTATTTGAAAGGCGACATGGTGAGGAAGACGAGGTTTAAGGTCAGTTGGATCGAAAACAATCATTCCTGAGTTATTGGGCTCCGCCGCTCCCAAGGTGAACAACAAAGCTTTTCTCTGTGAAGGGCAACCTCTAGAGAACCTCCAGAGAAGACATTGCACAAGGGGCCTATGCCATATCCTCCACGACGGAGTAATTCTGAGCAGCCCTCGCGTTTGAGTTATGAGAAGCCTTCTTGAACGCACCTTTAGGGATGCGAGTCATTGTCTCTCCCACTGTCTTCTCAATTTGAAGAGGAGTCAATGGGTTGGAGGCCTCTTTTCCCTTCTCAACAGATTTCGACGTTCCGTAGTCACGAGTTCTGGTTGATAAATGAGCATCGACGTTCATCATGTAAATGTTCGTGGCCGGGTTGTTAGGATTAGGTGCGGCCCGCGGGGGGTCCCCGACTGGCTCCAGTCGCGCTCGTGGATGTAGAAACCTGAGCCAAATTTTGCCCTTGTGGAAAAGGGTTTGTCAACACAACAGGTTGTTGTTGTGCTAGTAGGTTCTGGGCTTCCGCAAGCCGAGGGCATAGGTGAGTTAAGTGGTCGTCCATGCAAAGCTTACATGGAAACTTCACCTTCGTCTTCTCATTTTTTCCCTCGCCAGCATTGTTAGAAGCCTTTTTATCCCCTTACCCTTCTTGTTTTTCTGTTTCTTCTTTCCCTCGGTTTGCTGGTTAGCCTTGGGAGTTGTCGATTGCACATTGTGTACATCCGATGTCTGGGTTGCAGGGGCAGTCGAACTAGGAGTTGGGCTGGCCACAGTCTGTTGAATCGATAATTGTTGTAATTGGTTAGACAACAGATCAATGGACTTGCTTTGTGCTGAGCCCATTATGCCATCAGTGTGGGGCCCAGACTTTTGTTTGGCCTTATCGAGAGTTGACCGTGGCGCATCGGGTAAGATCTTGTAAAGCATGCTAGACTGAGAGTAAATCAGTTCCAGCTATTGGGTTCTCATAATAGCCTCTTCCTCAGAAAACACCTCGGACGTTGCTACGTCTTTGGACACACAAGGAACCAAAGAATTTAAGAACCACTCAAGCAAGAACGCAGGAGGGACCTTGACCTTAATCAAGCTCTTTCGTCGTCGCCATTCGCGGATATGATCCGAGATATGGTCGACTTTAGTTTGCTCGAAGTTGGCCAACAACTCGGTGTCGGCATCGTATCTCACTGGCAACTAGAAATGGTTCAAGAAATCCATAGCCAGGTCATTAAAGTAAAAGTACTTCAAGCTATCGAGCTCGATATACCATTTCACTACACCCCCCATAAGAGCGCGTTGAAACAGGCGCAACTGAACGGAGTCGTCCTTCAACGAGTTTGATGAGCACCACAAGTGAAAAGTAGTCACGTGATCACCTGGATCTTCGCCAGGCTTGCACTCAAACTTTGGGATGTCAGAAGGCAACTTAATTGGCATGGGGGGCCAACGCGGATCGTGACAGATCAGGTCATTTAACAATCTCGACAAGTCTGGCAAATGGAGGGTTGCCAAAAAGGGTAGTTTCGGTTGTGGAGTATTTACATGAAAAGAGGGACCTGGATTTTGACTGGCACTAGGTTGCCAGGAAAAGTTGGACTGCTAGCTGGGGTTTTGGTAGAAACAGTGGCCCTGACCAGCAAAATGAGCCTGCATTTGTTGTTGCATCATCGGTTGATTCCCGAAGTTAGATGACATAGCTTGCACAGGGATTGCCCCTTGTGTAGTGTTCCAAGGACCTTGGTTGGGGATGCCCCTAGCCGACCCTCCTGGCATAGGTACTGAACCTTGCCCGGGGTTCCATTGAGTATGGAAGGGGTTGCCCTCGATCGACATCCCTTGCGAGGGAAACGAGCCCTGCCAAGGATTCCAAAGACCTTGTGTGGAGTATTGATCCAAGTGGATATTGGTGTCCACCCACCTATTCCACTTGGACCCCCACCATTGCTTCTTTCAGTTTTTCAGTTTCCGCACAGTTTACTATTTTTAGCAGTTTTTCGGGTCTTGAACTTCCGGAGCCGTTTTGAGGCCTTAAACGACGTTTTTTTGGAAAACGGGGAGCAACATGGATCGTAGATAAATGTTGCTCACCCAAAATTTGTAGTCCTCGGATAAAGCTTTCGAACRAGGTATGGAACGCATCAAACGGAGATCGTATGCCAAAGTTACGTCCTCGAGAAGTTGATGTACCAACTTACCCAAACGGGGCCCATAGTCTTGGCGTTTCATCTCCTAGGGTTAGGTATTTGGATGTTTAGGGTTTTCCATTGTTTCTCAATAATAATAGGCCTTCGAGCCTCATTGTAACACAGTTTAGAGGCCAGTAGCCGCCACATCTCTTCTTAGAGATAAGCTACCAGCGCCCTAGCTAGTTTATTTCCATTTTGTCTGTAAGCATATTTCAGTCATTTGTTATTAATGAAATGAAGTCTTATTTCAGCTGCATCTCTGCATTTATGTGTATTTTTGTATTTCATTGTGTTCCTACATAAATCCGGATCAGTGGTATCAGAGCGGTTTGCTCGTTCTCGATCCTTCTTTGCATATCCCCAACGAGGTCGGGGTATAAGGAGTTGGGGCTCGATCTGGTTGAACCTTTGCAAGATCAGCCTC